>OVBE01005504.1:0-21597 GCA_900406425.1 Iberis pinnata | reverse complement strand
GATTAGGAATTAGAAATTAGACCTAGACGGCCCGGAAGCGTTACGTGGATGTTCGTAGCTGGCCAGCAGAGGATTCAGGGAAAGACCCGTTCACCCAAGCCGTCCAACCCCAAACAGCTATCCCGCCCGATCTAGGCCTAAGGCTTTTCAACCCGTTCCAAGATCGTGCGTTGTGTTAGCCTGGACTAGGCTAATATCAAATGAGACCCAATTTTATTGGAAAACATTTCTTTATTGATTTTTGAAATATTACATAGGTAACTGATCAGGAACCTAATGCTCTAATCTACTCATTACAAAATATAGTACCTATATATTGTACAAAAGGCAGGCAAATCTACACCAGCGACCTAAGTTCCTTTCACCCTGTATCGTTTCCCGCTAAGGTTACCTGTAACAAAAAGTAGCATCATGAGTAATCTAAGATTACTCAGTAAGAACGGGATCTCTAAACATTAATCAACAATTATAACGCACCCAACTCAAACCCAAGATAACAATCAACACAAATCAAATCAATGCAATAATCAAATGCATGCAAGTATAATAAACGCGATATCACTTCTCATCACTTATCACCACCAAGTAACCACGGTCCACTGTTGTGTCCAACCCATCAACACGGCCCTTCACGCTTCCCGTGTGGCCCTTCCTCCATCACCAGGGGTTGCCTTTATACACTTTACATTTTTAAATGTTATCACTTATAATTTGGTAATATGTTGATTCTGATCTCACCCAAGGTGATGTACCTAGTCACATCTCTACCACACAGGCCAGAGCAGGTACAACCCTATCAGGCCCCAACCGTCTCACTCACGGCGCCAATCACTGCATCGTCATACATGTCTCGGACGGTAGCTAGCCGCCCCGAAAAAATGGAGATTAGACATCAACTGCCACCATCTGTTATGGATTTAGACACACTACAATCCACTAACCGAATCACGGCGTGTAGCTAGCTTATTTCACTCGTTCCGATTATGAGTACATAACCTTCCATAATCACTAACCGAACATTGAGTACATAGCACTCCTACACATGTCCACATTTTATATTTAACATGATTATTACATAAATACATACATACTCATCAACATGAGTATAATTCAATAATCACACAATACTTACCTTGCATTATCATCTCTAGCATGTATTACTACTATTAAAGCACTCATGCATAATCAATAATCAACACCATGCCTAACGTGCATTTCTAACATATGCAAACTCGATAACTATCACAATATCTAACGTGCATCCTTAGCACGTCTAAATCAATCAAATATTAATCCAAAAAATCCATCAATCAAATAGAAAATCAAGCATTATAACGACCTAATAATCAACTAATCCATCAAACCTAATAACCATATCCGTATAATTCTACCGAAAATCAGGCATTATAACGGCGTAGTAAATTGACTAATCAATGCAACCTAGTAACCATTTGAGTATAATCCTACCAAAAATTGGGCATTATAACAGCTTAATAATCCACTAATCAATTCAACCTAATAACCATGTAAGATCATTCTATCGAAAACCGGGCATTATAACGGTAAACGGAAAATGGCTAAGTACGAAACTTAAACCTCTATGGGATATTAATTAAAAGCATAAATTAAATATTAACCTAACCATGTGCTAATTCACATGACAAAACTTACCTTGACTTAGCTGACTTGGTTCTCGAAAGCTAAAGCCTTAAGAACTCTTGCAGACTAGTTTAGGTTTAAGTGAGATTTTAGAGAGATTCTGGTGTGACTTCCAAATGAACTAGACCTCTCCCTTATATAGGGAGTAAGCCAAGCAGGAGGTGTCTAATAAGAAGCTTATTGTCTTTGCTAGGACACCAAGACTCTCCCTTTGCTTGACACTTGGCTAAGTGGACACAAAGATGGCTTAAAGAGCCAACATGTGTACATGAGGTGGAAGGTCTGCTTGGTGGCGACCTGTGTGATTAAACCTCCATCATGAGGTATATTTTAAGCCAGCTAAATGTCCAGGAGGTCGCCACAAAATCTGGACAGCAAGCACTCTCCAAAACAGCACCTTAGACAAGTGACACCTAAGGCATTCTAGAAGCACCTAAGAAGCATGAGGTGTAAGGGAAGGTTGAGGAGCTGTTGTAGGATTGAAACCACATCCTTGAATCAATCTTAATCAGTTTGATCTGCCATGAAATCATGGATAGCTTCAGAACTCACCATTTGGTCCAATCATGTCCATAGATTCAAAACTAGCTAAGTATAGAAAATTGATTGGTTGATGCTTCAAGTAGGAGGTGTAAAGCTTTGAGTCTCCAGTTATTTAAGCTCATGTATAACCAGTTTTAAGTCATATAAAATACTTAAGGTGGTTGCTCACTCATCCTTAGTATTATAGAAATATTCAAGTTACCCAACCGAGTCATTACGGACGATCTTTTTGCAAGTAGGTGGTGCTGGCTTCCCATTGGTCCATTTTTCTTATAAGTATTTTTAACATTCTAGTATAGCCAATACTTATAAATTTATCCCCTCGCTTAATCACTCTACTAGAATTTTTCCCATAAATGGCCTATATCCCTTATTTTACCGAAAATGTAGTTTTCAGCAATTTCAACTTTTTTGGCCAAACCTTTTCATTGGCTTGACCAATATTATTTATATTTTTGATAATAAGATTTTTAAATAATGAATCACTCAAATGATCTTTCTTTTGTCCATTTTTATCTAGCTCATATCATCTTGACTTACTTTTGGCCTTATACGTCCTTCTCGACCATGTTTCTTTCCCTTAGGCTTTAGCCATTTTCTCTAATTTCTCTTAGATATTTATTAGGTTTAGATGAGAATTATTACACTAGTCTCATTCTTTTTATGATCGTCGGGTTGGCGACGGCGAACAAAAAAGTGTTTACAAAAAAAATATAACAAGAGAAACAAAGATCACCATAACTACATAATGAGTCAGTGAGTCACTATACTTTATTATAAAATATGATTGTTGCAACCGAAAAATTTAGCAGCCAAAGTCAACATTCAACTTAAAGAAATTACAATCGTCAGCTGCAAACTCTCCACACAATTAACTCCAAACAATTGATTCTAACAATTATATCTCTTATTGCTAGTGTTATTGCCAAAAATACATAAAAAAAACATGTTTTCATAAAGTTGGGTTGGAGATGCTCTTATCAATTGTTATCATATTTTTCTATATATTTGCAATTTAGTATTTTTATGAATAATATCAGCAATGGAGACAAAATTTCGTGATCTTTTCCAACATTTTACTTGAGATTTGTAAATTTATCTTTGATATTTAGTTATGAACTCATCTTTGTTATATTTGATATTTTGATATCTGCAATGGAGACAATATTAAGGATACACATATAAAAATCAGATACTCTGTATATTTGTGATTATAGAAACTATTGTTATATATAAACTGATGTAAAGTTCATGATTCAGTAACACAATATTCTATCAAACCTTATATGGTATCGGAGTCATTTTAGGTCACCTAAAGCCTAAATAATTTTTCTCTCTTTGCCATCTCTTCCATTCTCCCTATCTTCTTCTTCATTCGTTCCTCTGTTCAAAAATCATTATGTCCAACACAAAAGCTAATTCTCTCACTGTTACTTCCTCTGATAACATCCTTTTGCAACCAAATTCTTTTCTCAGTGTGAACATGGAAAATGTTACAAAGCTCTCCACATCCAACTTTCTCATATGGCGCCGTCAAGTCTACTCTCTTCTTTCTGGCTATGATCTTGCTCATTTTTTTGATGGTTCTCGTCCAGTTCCAAACTCAACCATCACCACTGCTGAAGCCTCTACTACCAATCCTGAGTATCAGCTCTGGACACGTCAGGATCAATTGATTTGCAGTGCACTGGTAGGTTGCATTTCTGTCAACATTCAGCCAATTATCTCCCTATCAGCCACCTCTGCTGATGCTTGGAACAAGCTTGCTGCTACCTATGTCAAGCCAAGTAGGGGCCATATCAAGCAACTCAAGATCCATCTCAAACAATGGACCAAAGGCACACGATCTATTGATGAGTATTTCCAAGGCTTTACAACTCGTTTCGATCAACTTGTTGTTCTCGGTAATCTTATTGCACATGAAGACCAAGTTGATTTCATTCTTGAAAGTTTTCGTGAAGATTACAAACCGATTGTGGACCAGATGGAAGGACGAGAAGTCTCTCCTACACTCACTGAACTTCATGAAAAACTTCTAAACCATGAAGCCAAACTGGTTGTTGCTCCTCAACCAGTCACCTTCCCTATCATAGCCAATATTGCAGATAACATAAACAAGGCTCAAAAACGCAACAACTCAAAGCAGGTTCAATCTTGGACTTCACAGATCAATAATCATCATCACCAGAGGTCCTTTGATCCGTCCTGGCAGAACTCACATGTCAGTTCTCGCACCAACAACTCTTATGGCAGTAAACCATATATGGGAAAATGTCAACTTTGCCAAACTCAAGGTCACTCTGCAAGAAGATGTCCTCAACTCCTAGCCTTACAGTCACCTGCTCCTGGCCTTCTACCCACACTGCAAGCACATCTTGCAACTCACTCCTCTGCCACCAGTTCCAGTCCCTGGATCCTTGACTCTGGTGCAACACACCATCTCACTTCATACTTGGACAACTTGGCTGTTCATCAACCTTATACTGGAGCAGACGAAGTGGTTGTAGGTGATGGTCAAGGTCTCACAATCTCTAATATTAGTTCCATTTCTGTCCATACACCTATTAAAAGCCTTTGCTTTAATGATATTCTTCATGTTCCCTCTATCACTAAGAATCTCATTTTTGTCTACAAGTTATGCAATGTTAATCACGTCTCCGTTGAATTTTTTCCCTCTACTTTTCAAGTGAGGAATCTCAGTACGGGTGTTCCATTACTCCAAGGTCGCACTAAAGAAGAATTGTATGTGTGGCCGACCATCTCTTAGAAACCGACTGTTTTTTCTATTAATCAGGATACAAAGACATCATTGCCGACATGGCATACACGTCTTGGTCATCCATCTTCTTCAATTCTCAAAACAATTTTTTCAGCTTTTCAATTACCTTTGTCTTCTTCTGTTTCTAATAAAGAACCTTGTCATGATTGTTTTTTAAGCAAGAGTCACAAACTTCAATTCTATACTTCTTCAGTTACTTCTACAAGTCCTTTACAAATCTTATTTACTGATGTTTGGACATCACCAGTTCTCTCTCAAGATAATTACAAATACTATCTTTTAATTGTTGATCATTACTCTCGTTATTCCTGGTTCCTTCCTCTTAAACTCAAATCTCAAGTAAAAGACACTTTTATTTGTTTCACTGCTCTTGTCGAATACAAGTTCCAAACCAAAATAGGAACTCTCTACTCTGACAATGGTGGTGAATTCTTAGCCCTTCGTGATTTCATTTCTTCTCATGGAATCACTCATCTCATTACTCCTCCACATAATCCTGAACATAACGGTCTCTCTGAAAGACGTCATCGTCATATCGTAGAAACGGGTATGTCTCTTCTCTCACATTCTTCTGTTCCGGTCAAATTCTGGCCATTCGTACTTTCCACGGCTGTGTACCTCATCAATCGCATGCCTACGCCTATCATATCGCTACGATCTCCTTATCAAAAACTCTTCAATCAAAATCCAAATTATCTCAAACTTAGAGTCTTTGGCTCTCTCTGCTTTCCATGGTTGCAACCATACAATTCTCATAAATCACAACCAAAGTATAAACCTTGTGTTTTCTTTGGTTACTCTCTCTCTCTCTCTCTCTCAAAGTGCATACTACTATTATGAACCACAATTTCATAAATTATACACTCCTCGTCATGTTCGCTTTGATGAAATCACTTTTCCTTTCAAACAATCTGTTGTTCCAGCCCAGTCTCAAACACCTACTTCAAATTATGAATCTTGGTCCCAACCAGTTACTGTCGTTTCTCCCATGGTCCCGCACATACATCCATCTCCAGCGCCACCCTCGCACTAAGATCCCTTGCCTCGGGAAACAATCAATAGTGATGCTCACGCATCTGCACCACATACGCATTCACGGCCTCTTCTTCAACATGTAGATAGCTCCACATTTGAGCCACAACATGCCCCAATAATCACTTACCAAAGGCGTCATCGTCCATCACAGTCCACTGCACTTGCTTCAGCGCAGCCTCTAGTTCTGGTGCCTACTCAAACTGTCTCCTCTGTTTCGGCTCAGAACACCCACCCGATGACAACTAGATCCAAACTTGGCATCACTAAACAACGCACCCCTCAAAGTCTTCACATCACCACTAATCCAAAAATCAAAACTGCACCAATCACTACAGCTCAAGCCTTAGCTGATCCAGATTGGCGCAATGCAATGACTAAAGAATTCAACTCTCAAGTCAAACATTTTACATGGGATTTGGTTCCATATCAGCCTCACTATAACGTTCTTGGTTGCAGATGGGTTTTTTGTACTAAATTGCGTTCTAATGGTTCTTTGGACTGGTACAAAGCTCGCTTGGTTGTCAAAGGCTATCACCAACAACATGGTCTTGACTATTATGAGACGTATAGTCCCGTCATCAAGGCTACAACAATTTGTCTCGTTCTCAACCTTGTTGTTGTGGGAAATTGGCCAACCCGTCAATTGGATTTCAACAATGCTTTTCTCCAAGGCAATTTGACTGAAGCGGTATACATGAAGCAACCTCAAGGCTTCATTGACAAGGATAGACCAAATTATGTATGTCGTCTTCGTAAAAGCGATCTATGGGCTCAAGCAAGCTCTGCGGTCTTGGTATATGGAATTAAGGAAATTTCTCTTACAAAATGGATTCAGCAACTCTCTGGGAGACACTTCTTTATTCATTCGTAAGAGTGGTAACTCTGTCCTTTACATTCTTATATATGTTGACGACATTGTTATCACCGGGAACAGCCCCGGCCTTCTGCACTCTATCATTGCGGACTTATCTAAGAGATTCTCCATCAAAGATCTCGGTCCTCTATCTTACTTTCTAAGGATTGAAGTACATCGCACAGCCGATGGTCTCCATCTTTCTCAACGCAAGTATATCCTTGACTTGCTATAGCGAACTAAGATGATGAATGTCACACCAGTCTCTACACCTATGGCTACATCACTTAAATTGAGCTCAAAGTCTGGTTCATTTCTGCCCAATGCCACAGATTATCGAAGTGTTTTAGGCAGTCTTCAGTATCTTGCATTCACACGTCCCGACATCTGTTATGCCGTCAATCGACTCTCGCAATATATGCAATCTCCAACAACATATCACTGGCAATCTGTAAAGAGAATTTTACGATATCTGGCCAGAATTACAGACTTTGGAATCATATTGCGCAAAGGCACACCATTGACTCTCTATGCCTTCTCTGATGTCGATTGGGCTGGCGACACAGATGACTTCATCTCCACAAACGCTTATATTGTATACCTTGGTGGCCAACCAATCTCCTTGTCATCCAAGAAACAAAAAGGCGTTGCTCGAAGCTCCATTGAAGCTGAATACCGAGCAGTTGGAAACACCAGCACTGAAATATTGTGAATTTGCTCTTTATTACGTGAACTGGTCTTCGTCTTAAAACAAACTCCAGTGATTTATTGTGACAATGTCGGAGCTACCTATCTATGTGTTAATCTTGTCTTCCACTCCATAATGAAGCATGTAGCTCTTGATTATCACTACATTCGGAATCAAGTTCAATCCGGGATACTCTGAGTTGCTCATGTCTCAACGAAAGATCAACTCGCAAATGCATTAACGAAGCCTCTCTCAAGATCTACCTTTCGACACTTAACACACAAGATTGGAGTTGCTTCTACCCCTCCATCTTGAGGGGACATATTAAGGATACACATATAGAAATCAAATACTTTGTATATTTGTGATTATGGAAACTATGGTTGTATATAAACTGCTGTAAAATTCATGATTCAATAACACAATATTCTATATTTCTATCAAACCTTATAGACAATATCTTTGATATTTGAGAGACAATATTGCAATTTGCAAGGGTTTATATCGAAATCAATTTAGTTATGAACTCATCTTTGATTGATAGGGTCATCATCACTCAAGTCTTTGAAGGTAATGAGATTCATCTTTACAACATCAACAAAAAAGATGATAAACCTAATCAGTAATTACATATATCTTTACCCATTTAACCTAATCAGCCAATCAAAACTTGATCTCAGCCTCTGCAAAGCAACACAAGTTACGTAAAGGTGTCTGAAACACCATTGATTGGTCGAGACGAACCTTCCTGCTTAAGAAACAGCGCATACAGAAGCTCATTCCAAGAATCAGGAACTCCAGGGAGACACCAATGGCTACAGTCTTGCCTGTGAACAGGCGCAGGACTAGCCGAACCCAAGTAGTATAATGATGGATGACCATCGTTTCTTTGAGCAGCCATGGCCGTTATGTTCAACAGTTTCAGTTTAACCGTCGAGGACAAAACATCTTCAAGGAGCCTTAATTGTTCCCATGTCTCTAATGGAACCAAAGAGGCTGCAAAATCAGGGAATGTCTCCATATTACATGTTCCTCCAGTTTTCCAATCCCCTCCCCTGATTCAAAATCAAATGATGAAACAACATTTACAAAAGTGAAACTGAATTGTATCATATTATCATATAGGGGTAAGCATTTTAACCGAGTCAAACTAAATTAAGTTCGGTTAATTCAGTTTGATTTGGTGAATTATTAAATTTAATTCGGTTTTTGGTTCGGTTCGGATCGACAACAATTTTATTTTATTCTACATTAACCGAACCGAACCAAACCAAATTTGCGAAAATTAACCGATTATTTCGAAATTTAACCAAACCAAAATTTTTAAGATTTTTGAACCGAAGAACCGAACTTTAAAAACAAAAACCGAAATGAAAAACCGAGTGCTGAACCGAAGCGAAATTATATTTGGTTCAATTCGGCAAAAAAAAAAGAGACAAAACATTAGATCAACAACATAAAAACCAAAAACCGATAGCCCTATTTCAAACCTGAAATGCACAGGGGCAAATGTGCGGAAGTAGACTTGAGTTTTAGTTGAATCAACTTCCTTTTGTATCCAATTCATAACTGTCTTCATAGCTCGTCTATAAGCATGATCTATCTTCATTCTCATGTCCACTTTATCTCCTTCTTGGAAGTAACAACCTCTGCAAATTGCAATAACAATCAGTGAACCAAACAAGTCATATTTGGTCCAAAGAAGAAGAAGAAAAGAAGCTAACCCGCGTATAGTTTTCTCATAGTTCCACCAATGACCAGTGTTAAACACTAAAATATCAGCGTCTCTCCACTTGTCTGCACTCCAGTCCATAGTCTCTAGCTTAAGAGTCGTCTTTACTTTATCTGCTGATCCTTTAGGTGGACGGCTTTGGAGAACAAGAAACGGTGCTCTATAGTATTCGAGTGTGCAATTATAGTCCTGAAACTTGAACACAAAGAATCCCATATGCTTTGTGATTGGTCTATTGTTCACTTCGTAAACTGAAGTCTTGTTCTTGATTGCTGAAGTTAGCATACAAAGAAGAGACTCCCATTGGTTTCTTCCTATTGAGTCTCCTACAAATACTATTCTCTTGTTCCTTAGTTTTTCCAACATCACCTTCGCATCAAATCTGATCCATTTATATAATACAAATCATCAATGACATCCAATAATCTCAAATCAGATGAAAATAGAGCAGAAGATAACCTGGGCAAATTGCAATGTGTAGGTTGCCATCTCCATTTGGTGTAGAACAAATCAAGTCTTCCAAACTCAGTACATCTGAATCCTTCATCAAGAAAGACGCAATCTTTGGACTGATACAATGGATAAGATTCGTCCCAAATCCATTTTCCATCAAACACATCACACTCATCTCCACTCTCTTCAAGAAACTCTTTGGTGTTAGTGTTGTTGTTATCTTTAGACCCAACATCGAGTTCTTTGAGCCAAAGGAATCTCTCCGAATCCGATTGTTCCGGTAAGAATCCGTGACTTTTAGTTTTAGCCACGGTTGTGTAATCAAGATAGAAAAAGCTAAAGACTAAACACAAACCCACCAAGAAAAAACCCAAGACTCCAAGTGACGGCTCCAAAACTAATCTTAAACGCTTCAATCTCTTGACTACTTCCGAGATTTGCATCGCGTCATCGTCTTCGGGAGATGGGTTTTTCGTCATCTCAACTTTTTAGAAAAGAGAAGAAACTACTACAGCTGCAAAAAGTTGAAGACTTTATTGTTCACAAAGTTGAATCTGCTCGTGATGAGGCTCTTCGGCTACTCAAGAGGGAAGAACAAATGAAGCTTTATGTACCAATGCAATTAACGATTCCGATTTTAAAATCTAAAACAAGTCAAAACCTTTTCGTGACTGTAAAATGAATCGTGGGTCCACACGCGCGTGACTGAAGCGAAATGGTGAGAGTGGTGGGGCCAAAAACGGCGTCTGGCTACTAGTGTGCGGTTTCAAACCTAAGTAATACGGTTAAAACGTTTGGTGCGTTTAATATTGTTCTGTAATGTCTTTTTTTTCAATAGTAGCGTTTTGGTTCAAAAATGTGTACTTTTATTACACAGTTAAAAAGTTTTGAGTTTGTTTCAACAAGGCTTTACCATATGTTCGAGCAACGTTCAGAAAGAATAATGATTTGGAAATGAGAAGGAATCTTCAATTGAATAGAATAAATTCATGAAGCTCAAAATTCGGAGTAGAAGCCGTCAAAGTAGGAGATTTGCATGAACACATCACATCACATGTGAATTGTCTAGGGACAAGATTCAATGAGTCAAGACATTGCGTACCGGCCAAGCTCAAATTACCTTTTAAGGAGATTCCCAAGATCGATTTAAAGAGGGGATGGATATCATAAAATCCCATTTACTCTTATGAGATTTGTAACAAAAATTATTGCAAGGCCACGTAAGGCTTACACAAAATATTTAATGGAGAGGAGTAAGTAAATGTGCCTGTGGTTGGTTGCACCACATTTCCTATTATCTCACTAACCGAAGCTTGAACCATGACTTTGCTTCGTATTAATTGGCCATTATGGTATAATGACTAACAAAATATATATACTTACTGAATAAAACTAACTCAAAATATACTAAAATAAGTGAATCCAAACTAATTGTATAACTATATGAAAATATGCGGAGTTGTCTTATCGAAACTAAGCCAAATCGAATTTTGTGATATCAAATTAACTAAATTAATCTAATTTATATTTAAGATAAATATTTTTAAAATATTTTTTTTTTTTAATTGTAGTTTAGTGTGAACTAATCTTGTTTAGTTATCATTTCATTCTTTATTTCTCGTACAAAAAAAAGGAGCTAATTCGGATATTGGAAGAGTAAGAACTAAGGCTCATCATATAAAAGTAGATATGTGTACATCTATGATTGTAAAACAGCTTTCTTGCATGCTGATAAGGATTGTTTGTAGTGCTTCAATTTCAAATTTTGTAAGTTAAAAAAAGTTGGGTAACGAAATCTTTAATCTCTCTCCAAGAGATACCGTCAAATATTTTTTGTCAAAAGAGTCGTAAGCCTCTAATAGTCAACAAAGACGTTTTCCTTGGAACCTTTCAAAGACTCTCTTCTCGCATCTTTTGAGCCTTTACTTATATATGCAGTTATCCTGTGCATTTCTACTATCGTAGCAACGTTGTCTTTTGATTTAGGGGTATATTCAAACAAACATTTTAATTTGAGTTTTAGTGAGTTTTTAGGTGATTTGAGATTTGAGATGAATTAGGAAAATCTATGTGATTTGTTTCAAAATTCTCTACAATCTCACCTAAAATCATGTGATTTGAGATTTTGTATTTTTAACTAACAAAATCCACTGAAATATCATCAAATCACCAGAAATTCACTACTTAAAATATCTTTAATAATAATGGATTTTATAATACTTTTTAAAATCACTAATTCAATAACAATGGATTTCGTAAGACATTTTTGTTTGATTAACAGTTGATTGTAAATTTTTTCAAATTCAACATTTAGTAGAACCTTTAGTGTTAGTGGAAGATGGTTAAAAAGATGCTCATGTACTTAAAAAGATGTTTTGGGAAACTCGAGTTCCATAATGTGTTCTATGGCCCACTGTGTGTTTTCATACTATTGCCCTGTTTTATAGCCTCTTTTGTGGAAATCATGAATCTCTGCTAAGAACTCATATGACATGTGTATAATGTATCACAAAGAACATGAAGGGCTCTTTCTTGTAACCAATTCTTTTGATCTAAAGGGCCATATTCCTCTCTTTTTTTGTTACTCAGGTGCCATAACTCTTACATACGCAAACTGAGAAACGAACAAGTATTACAAAGGTTGATTTTGGCTTTCTGTAACATAACTTATTAGAAGAAGACACTAGAACTTTCACCACAAGAGAGAGAGAGACACAGGGCTATACAAAGAAGCACAATACAAGATAGAGAAATACAACATTGATATGGTAAAGAGCTCATAGAACATCTCAATCCGCAAGAACTGTTGCTCCTTCAACCTGTTCCCACCACCATTATCTCTGTGTTATGTCGCTTTAATACTAAAGTATGATTTGTTATTGAAGAATGAATGAAATTACCTTGAAGGTGGCTCCCCAAATATCTTCCTCATTAGCAGGAATGGCAGTGATCTTACTCTTAGGGTTCTCAAAGCTCCTAAGCCCACCTAACGCCGTCGAGTAATAACAACCTTGAGGGAAAGAAGCAAGAGACTTTCCACAAGCACTTTTTAGTAACTCAACATCATCAGCAAATGCCACACATCCATCAGCTGTTATTCCCCAATACAATGGAACCTTACCAACTTGGTCCTACACCAATTTTTTACCATCAAACCTTTATAGATGGAAATGGTTTTGTTGGGGGTTAAAAAGAACTTACAGAGGCTACAAAGAGAGTGGAGGTTGACTTATCAAAAACCACAAAGGCGAAATCACCACTTAGGTGAGCCACGACATGGTTGGCCGGGTAAGGAGCTCTGTCCCGGAGAGTCTTATAAGCCTCGATGACTAACAGAACCTCGTTTGCATTCTTTGCTAGCCCGTATTGCTGCTTCAAGCTACCTAAGTTTTCAAGTGAGCCTTGGAACAAGCAGAATATCTCATCCTTAGCCCCAAATGACCTGCATTTATCATAATAGATAAATCAATTATTATCAATGAGAATTGTCAGCATCAGATACAATTATGAATGTAGTGGTATAGAGGAGGCATCATAAATCACAAGGCCATAGTAATGGTAGGGGTTCGTGGACCAACCACAATATGTACCTTTCGAGTTTGACCATTGTTATAAATACAAATAGTATGACATAAAATATTAAAAAGTCCAATAGAATTAGTTAAAAGTATGACGTTACACCGACGCCAATTCTATTGGGCTTAATTTCGGAATTAGTTAATTGAGCTAAGATTAGTTTTCAGGAATCCGGAATTAGTTAGTTTTCGAAAATTTTCTAAGTTTTTCTAATGGGATCGGGTTTTGAGACATTATATAAGAGGCTTTAGTTTATTGTAAATATTAACACTTTGACCAATAAAAAACCCTAAAACGCAGAAATTTGCCTTGGTTCGTTTCTTTCTTTCTTCTATCCAAAAACCGCACAACAACCATACCATGTCATATCCAAAACACATAATGAATTCTCTATAGTTTTACTACATAGAGATTTGTGAATGAATTGTGAAATATATAACTTGTTTACCATGTCATATCCAAAACACATCTAACTAGAGATTTTTGCCAAATCATTGGTATTTCCACACAAAAAAAAAAAAAACTGATTATCTCAAACGGATGGAAGCTTCTAACATGCACCAAATTATGTTCATTTTCAATTGATGTCTAATGATCTACCATGTCCTATATTTTCTCTAATTTAGTAAAAGATATTTGATAATATATTGTTGTGATAATCTAATCTACTCGTTTATGAGTCATGAGATGCTTGTGAATCTTTGGTGACCAACACAATTCTAATAAGACGTGTCCTTGTGTCACCATCACCTAAACCTACAAAGTCAACTAGTAGATTTTTATTTATAGTATCTACAATTATCTGGATCTTTCTAGGTCCTCAACAATACGTGTAAATTCATAAACTTGGATTAATATTTACGCACGACACAAATGTACATTATAATTCACCTGATCGTGATATGTTTGAAACGTAAATCAAATAATGACGTGTATCATATAATTTATGAAAATAGCTTATTTTGTCACTTCTATTTTTTATATATTAAAAATCAAATTTTGGAGAATTAAAAATATTTGTAAAAATAATGAAAAATAATAAATACAATATTAAAACACAGTGAAAAAATCATATATTATGAAAAATCTAAGAATAGAATATATATACATAAATATATAACTAAAATATAAAAACAGAATCTTTCTTTTGAAATACTACAAAAAAAATCTCTATATTTTTCTGGAATCTTCTAAAAAACTATCAAAATTTTTACGTAATTAACGTCAATTTTAGATAAAAATAACAAAATAAAATAACTATTATATATTGAATAGAATCAACAAAATAACAAAATAATAGCTATAGAATATATATATATATATATATATGTAGAAATATTGTTCATATATTAAAATACAATATTATATATTATATTTCGACTAAAAAAAATTTTTATAATTAAAAAAATACAATGATTCGACAAAACGAAGATGTTATTAACTAAATGATAATATTCAGTTTTAAGTTATATAAAATTTAAAATACTTTTTGGAATTCCATACAAAAATTGTAACCGGATTTCTATGTAATCTGAATGAGTTTAGAAAATTAAAAAAAAAATTTACAAGGAAGAACTAATAACTAATAAGTACACACAAAATTTACAACAACAACAAAAACACAAATTTTAATGTAAAATTTGTGTATATAACCCTTATTTATAAAGTTATTAATATTAAAATCCAAATCTTTTATTTATACCGAGTTAGTTTTAGTACTTTGTAATTTTTGATGATTTTATTCTTTAATTTAATATGATGAGTTTGTCACATGGATTTGTAAAGATTGAAAGAAATCCTTTTTGAACCAATGGAACTACCTTTGCTTGGATAAATATCTATACATTTCTTAACAAAATTGAGCTACCTTTACTTGGATTAAAAAAAACTCAAATATTCTAAAGTTATAGTTACTTATATGAAATATACAAACCAAATAGAAATAACTTTTTTCGTTTTTTGTTTTGAAAAGTTTATTTTGTTTTATAATATAAGTTGTTTCAAAAACCAATGCAAAATGTAAAAAATTTTATTTAAAAAATTAAAATAAAATTAAAATAATTAATTTATTATTTGTTTAAAGTCATTTTCTTATTTTTCTAATTTATAATAATTATTATTCTAACTAAATATAGAGATAAAAAATAAAGAAATAAAAAGAATGTAAAAAAATAAAAAATTGTTATAATACGCGCGTTTTTAAGCAAAACGACTACTTATATAAAACGGAAAGAAAGAGTATTATTTAGACTTTACTCCATAATTATTGTTCGGGCACACGACATGACGACACCAAACCACAAGCACATCACCCTAAGTGTTATTGTTGATGTAAATCAATTTTTAATTCTCAAAATACAAAAGCTATCACTTAGTTTCTGTATTAAATAAAACTAAATTATCTACAAAACTACATCATGATCAGATGATGTTTTTCAGGATTCCTTGTCTTCTCTGCAATTTTATAAAAAGAAAATAGGGTCCATAGTCATGTTCATTTCTTTTTTTTTAAAAAGGTTGATAATTTCCATCACCGTCGGATCGTTTCAGTTGGACGGTTGAGATTTTAAAATCATTATAAAGAAGAAGAAATGAAATAAATAAATCTCCGGCGACTCACCTCGGCCGGAGAGGACTCTGGTTGTGGTGGCTGTAGGCAAGCTGCACAAAGTCTCCGACTTGAACTGTCACGGCGGAGGGGGTTTTCTCAACGAACCGATTCAGTAGAGCTGCTCCGGTTGTCTTTTGCGAAGGAGTTCGACTTCCGGCAGCCACCAGCTCTTCCGGTGGTGATACTATCGCTCCACTGAATATTCCCAACATTTTCCTCTCTCTCTCTACAATTCAATGAAAACAATTATTTCCTCAAATTGTCAAACAAAAAAAAAAACACTTAAATGTTTGCAGTTTTCTGTCTGTTATTAGAGATGGATGGTCTTTTAATATAGGAAGAAGATTAAGGACAATGATGGGTATTTTCGTCATTTCCAAAGACTTTCACTGAATCTTCTCTTTGATTCTTTTTTATTTATTTAGTGACAGTTTCTTTCTTTCTTTCTTACACAGAAGTTAAGGTTGGATTCTTGTTTCTGTGGGGCCCATTTTTCCATTTGTCGTCTCTTTTCTTATCCAAGCCATCTTCTTTTCATATCTTAGAGTATCTTTAATACAAAAACCTCATTTTAATGAATTTTGTAATCATATTTACCAAAAGAATAGACTATAAATAGTTTGTAAAGGTGTTAAATAAAAAAACGACTCTTTTAATAAAGTGAGAGAAGACTTAAAAAAATATATTATTTTGAGTTTTAAAACCCTTCTACAATACCGATAAAGATGATCTTTGTACCTAGTAGAATCCGACAGATTATCCATCATATATGATTCAATTCGATATTTATCTTGTTTTAAATATCAAAAATCTAAATATTTATAGCTATTTAAAAGTAAAGCAAATATTAAAACTAATTAATCATATAAAATAAAATAAATAACAAATATTAAATTTCAAAAGATCATATATTTGATTTGTTCAATATATTATATATTTACATATTACACTATATAAATTTATATATTTTCATGTATTTAATAAATATAAAAATTAAAAACACATAATAAAAATGAAAAGTATCAAAATTCATACGAACTAATAAATACTAATACAGAAATAATAAAATGGTTTTCACTACAATAATAGAAGAGATTTGTTCGATGTCTTTTACATTTACAAAAAATAAACAATCGTTTTTAGTATGTGCATCTAATTTTTTATCTTTTTTAATATTATATCTAATACCTAGTTGATTTTAATTATTTATTACTTGTTGAATAACTTTAACAAAAATAAGATATATTTGTATAAAATTTATTAATAATTTTTTTATATTTGTTGAATTGAAATTAAAAAACGGAGATCCGCAAATATCTATAAAATTTTATAATATTCATGTTTTTCGGGAACAAAACAAATTTCAGATTAGATATTCGTCAAAACAAAACAAATATCAAATATTTACGACTTATCCGTTCCATATCCGTATGTAGTCACAAATTTACGAATAAAGTATATATAAAATTGCCCCCAGTGTTCTATTTTTGTAATTAATCAGGTGTCCAGTATAAGATACTGATAATTATCGCAAAAATTTCTGGTATTTTTCATTTTTAAAAATTAGTTGAACATTTTTTGAAGGTGGCATCCAGTTTTCGTAGAAAAAAAAGTTCCACTTTAATTGATAAACACACTTCTTCTTCTTCTGTTTTTACAATGATTGAAAACAGTTCAATTTTTGATAAAGCTTACAGATTGCATATAAGTTACAACCTTCAACCATTTTCTTTGACGTATATTATTTAAGAAAATTTTCAAAAATAGCACAAAAATTAAAAATTAAGATTATTCCAAAAATATCAGAAATACTTCCAAAAGTTTCAAAAATACTATAATACTTTTCAAAAGTATCATAAAAATATTTTTGTTCCAAAAATACCACAAATTTGAAATAGCTTTTAAATTTATAATTTGAATCCTAAAACCAAACTTTATCCCCTTCAAAACTAAGCACTAAATTTTATTTAGTGAACTCAAACCCAAAATTTTAAATTTTAAACCCTTACAATTCCATTTTTATGTTTGTGGTATTTTTGGAACATTTGAGAATGTGTGATATTTATGAAACTTTTGGAAGTGTGTTTTATTTTTGTAATTTTAACTTCATGGTATTTCAAAGAATTACTCTATTATTTATTATCTTTTATTACCAAATTAAGTAAAAGTGTTAAAACTCATAGTGAAACTAAATATTTTGGCCAGTGAAATTTAATAGTTGGCACAAAATATACAATTTTCCTTTTCTCCATCCACTAATTTTGATTTTTGGTAGAAATTACCTATAATGGTCACTACAAGAAATCACCGGTTTTTTGACGGAAAAATCTGTCGAAAATCCGTAAAAACAGGCATTTCCGACGGATTTTCGACGGATTTGTACATCGGATGTAAATGGTCAATATATGAAAACCGTCAGAAAATTTGTCAGAAATTTCTGACGAATTTTCTGACGGCAGATACTGACGGTGTTACTGACCAGTCATATCCGTCGAAAACTTTCCGTCAGAAACACCGTCAGAATTTCCGACGGATTTTTTGACGGAAAGTTTTCTACGGATTTTCTGACAAGTATTATCCATCGGAAATTTCCGATGGTATTTCTGACGGAAATTTAAAAACCAGATTTTTAAAAAAATTAATTATTAATTTGTATTTAAATAAATTTAAAATTAATAAAACTAAAATAAAATTTAAAATATTTATAAAATTAAAATTCAAATTCAAAATATTGTTAAAAAAACGAAACATAAAATGTTATCAAATACCCCCAAACCGTCTCAAGTACCCCCTCCCCCGAACCGTCTCGACATACTTTCCATAAACGCATCCATCTCCCGTTGCATCCTCAGTTGATCTTCCCTCATTTGTCTCATTTCCGCATCCCGCTCCTCTTCTCTTCTCCTCAATTTCGCATCGCGCTGCGCTTCTTTTCTCACCATTTCCGCCATCTGCTCTTTGACCGCTACCAACTCCGCTTCTTTTCTCCTTATTTCTTCATCCCTTAGAGGATCTCTGTGATGTCGGGATCCCACTCCGGATAAGCAGTAGCTAGCCATGTTGCTGAACCCGTAGACATGGCCCTTCGACTTCTTCGTCACATGAAACAAAAGAAAAGGTATTGTATTAGTATTGAAAAATTAAAATACTATGTAATTTACTTGAAATTTTACTTACATCATTGACAACGTTGTACTGGGTCTCCAAGTCGAGATCCTCTTCGTCTGGTGTCGCCTGAGATGACCGGACCTCCACGAGATGTTTTTAGCCGTCTCCACCAACTCCTTAGCTACTTGATCTTGAATCTCTTTGGTCTTCTTGTTGGTGTGGAGATCCTCTATCATCTCGATCGGCGTCGGCTCACGTCCAGTCTTCTGTCTCTGTTTAAGAAAGAGAATGTTTAAATTAGATGTTATATGAAAATGTAAATTTAGTATTCAAATTGTACACTTACCAGATCTCCCTGTCGTGTGAACGAACTTCTCGAACCCGATTTCGTCGTCGCGATCCCCTTCCCGTCACGCTGGCTTAGTCGGTTGCCTCGGTTTTGGACTGATAAGGATTGCGTCCTTTCCTTATCCCAATGTGCAATGTAGCCGTCTAGAAGTCCATTGAGCATCTAAGAGTGTTGCTTCCCTTCGTGCAACCACGTATCCTTCCAGGAGTACACATGGTTGCTGAAGACTCTGTCGACCCTAGTCTTGAACTCCTTCTTGACAACATACATCATCGCCGGGCTCCAGTTGTAATCAAGCTGCATAAAACACAAATTTAAAGTCATCAACTTTTACTTGTAAGCTAAAATTAACAAACGAATAGAAATTAAGATTCTTATCGCGAAACAGTAAAACCAATACTCATGATCCTCCGGCGGCATATCTCTGAACCTCGGGTAGGGATGCCGTAGAAGGTTATGGATGTTCCATAAGATGCACTTGGAGATCCCGTTGTCAGAAGCTTGGAACCACGTCGTACCATCTCGGCACGAAGGATCCAAGAACGGCAACCGGTCCCGTCCTTAAAATTTTTTCTAACATCTCTAATATTTTCAAAAAATCAGAAAAAAAAACTTTAAAACTCTAAAAAATTATCTAACATCTCTAAAAAATTCAAAAAATCAATAAAAATTCCTAAAATCTCTAAAAAATTACCTAACATCTCTAAAAATTTCAAAAAATCACTAAAAATTCCTAAAATCTTTAAAAATTTCACAAAATCTCTAAAAATTTCCTAAAATCACTAAAAAATTCCTAAAAACTCTTAAAATTCCTAAAATCACCAAAGTTTTCTAAAATTACCAAAAATTACTCACTAAAAAATTCTTAAATCTCTATAAATTTCTAAAACCACTTAAAATCTAGAACAAGCCATACTTATATCCCTAAAATCTAGAACAATCCATACAATTTCCCTAAAACCCTAAAATCTCCAAAAATAACCGTTTAAATCGGTTAAAAACTTCAAAAAACACAGGAAATCAAGTAATATACTTACCTTGAGTTTGGATTCGTCATTTGAAAGAGGTATTGGGGCCGGATTTGAGAGGTTTTGGAGGTTTTGGAGGTTTTTTCGAGTTTTTTCGTGTTACAAATGAAGGAGAAGAGTCTGCCATTTTTTTGTTATATCGACATTTCTTAAGGAAAAATCCGTCAAAAATATAAAAAAATTCGTCAGAAATCAAAATAAATCAAATTTTCGCGTGTTTACGAAATTTTTGGGAAACCGAAACGCGCGAAAAACCTAAATCCATCGGAAATTCCGTCAGAAATATGATGTTCATATGAACTTCATATTTCCGACGGAGTTTCTGACAGAACACATACAATCCGTCAGAAATTTCGTTGGAAATATGAACTTTTATTTAATCTTTGATTTAAACTTTGATTTTACAATTTCATAAACTTTGATTTTAAAGTTTGAGTTAAAACTTTCATAAACTATGATTTTAAACTTTGATTTACAATTTTGTAAACTTTGATTTTAAATTTCATAAACTATGATTTAGACTTGCATAAACTATGATTTAGACTTTCATAAACTTTAATTTAAACTTTCATATACTTTGATTTAGATTTTCATAAACTTTGATATAAACTTTGATTTAAAATAGAAGAACAACAAGAACTTTGATTTAAACTTTCAAGAACTTTGAAAACAACAACAAATATTGAATACAAAGAGAAAATCATAAATTACTATGAGGATGCCGAGTAATCTGACGAATCCGTGTCATCCTGAAATTCGTCGCCGGACTCCTTGTCCACGTCATGTATGCCGACTTCTAAGTCACCAAACATAGTGAAGTCCACCACAAGATTTACGGCCATAGAAGGTTGAATCTCAGCTAGTGATCCATTTCCGATTGGTTGTAGTGGTTCAGGTTCATAAACGCCTTCTATCATTCTTCTAGGATTGATATGTGTCGCCGTTATCCATGGATCGTTCCTACTTGAGATGTGTGGGTACCTAATGTAAGATACCTGCACATATGTGGAATATTAGTATGCTTCATAGAATGAATACAATATTATTTGGATTTGTACCTGATTTGCTTGTGAAGCAAGAATGAAAGAGTCATATTTCCTAAGTTTTCTGCGCGAGTTTATCGAAATTACGCCAAACTTG
This sequence comes from Iberis pinnata, assembly GCA_900406425.1. Taxonomy (NCBI): domain Eukaryota; kingdom Viridiplantae; phylum Streptophyta; class Magnoliopsida; order Brassicales; family Brassicaceae; genus Iberis; species Iberis pinnata. Next base: position 43 of record OVBE01005504.1, on the reverse strand, counting down.
TCTACTTTGACACCTCTACCATCAGTTGGATCATACCAATCAC
>OVBE01005503.1:0-21597 GCA_900406425.1 Iberis pinnata | reverse complement strand
AAAGATAAGGTTCATCCCAGTAATAGTGTCTGACATCCCTTAAGAACTTCTTCTTTCCGTAACCTGTAAAGTCTTGTGGTTCAACATCAGCAGCAAGATAGGTTAATATCATGAACACCAAAAGACCTAAAAATAATGCTAAATGACTTCTAAAAATCATGAAAATAAAAAGACATCAACTCCCTCAAACTAAATCATTGCTTTCCCTCAAGCAAGTAATTCAGAAGTCTGGGTGAGAGGTTTGAAAGTGGGAGCTCATAACCAAATTATGTTGCTAACACAGGTAATATAAATGTCCTAGTTACTAGTTCTAGAATGTAGTCCTAAGCTTTTCCTACTTAAAAACCTTAGCCATACTCATCACTGTTCATCACCGACCAATTCCAACTTCCACAATGCATTCAAATTCTTTTGCCCCTTTAACATTCATTAATCAGGAACCATGGATCAAGTCATGTGCTTTCAATGAACTCATATAGTCAAAGACAGGTTAAGGAGTAAAGATGACCCCGTTTTTTAATGGTTAATGATTCAGAATAAGGGTTCTCTCAAAAGGGATGAGCTTTAGCAGAAGGCTAAAAGTAGGAACACTTAGATGCATACATAAAAAGAACCTCATCTATCCAATGTTAATGAAACCTAAGTTTCCTGATTCTACCCAGTAGGAAGTCCTAAAGCTACCCTTTGAAACTTGAAGTGATCCAACTTATTCACATATTCCCATTTTTCATCTTTTCTTTAGCTACACTTAGGAGAGTTTTCTTTCTTAAACCAGTGCTAGCTGTTTCGGAAACTCTCTTACTTAAATGCTTATGGATTTTGACCTTTTCATTTATACTATCTTTTTGGGTTATACCCTTTTGAATTCATTGTCATATACTTTATTCTTAATTTGCACTAGTCATACTTCTTTTGCATACCATTGTTCCCCCAAACTTTTCACTAGCATATTCTGATTCTTTTTCCATTCCTCTCCTAAGGTTCTTACTCTACCTTTCCTTTTTACCAGCTACCAATACCCTTTCATTCATTTCCACCCAAACCAACATCCAAAATTGAATCCCACCTAGTCCTATCTAGTCCAAAAAGCATGGACTAGAACTACATGAGACCCTATTCCTGTCAGTTCAAACCTAACACATTCTACCAAGCTCATTCCATAAAAGACCTTCCACTCAGTAGTAAATTCAGAGTTTGAAAGAAGGCGAGGTTCAAGGGTGGGGATTCTACTTGGATTAACAAGAGTGGTAAAAGGTAGAAGATAACCTAAATATGTATATATTATCCATGAGTTCATATTCAGCACACAAACATGATAAATATACATTCAAATTTAAGTTATAATAGATAAGAGCAAACTTCAAAACACAACATGCTTCAGGAGATAAATGATCATGCAAGTTCACATTCCAAGCAAGGTGCAGTTTTACTTCAGACAATTTCAGGATGCATTAGACAACTAATAACCAGGGTACTAACATTTTCTGAGAAAACAACATACTTACAAGGTTATCATCTTCCTAGTTCCCTATACATATGCAACTACATGAAATTTCAACATCCTATATGCAACTACATGAAATGCAACTATAATGACACTCTGTTTTTGAAGGATGATTTTTGAAAAATTTTCAAATTTTAAAGGTTTTTACATGCTATAGATGCTATGTAAATGCTATGCAAAGTGGAGACAAAGGAACAAACATAGAAATTTCATTAGATAACAGTCCCCTGAATCCTCCCCCAAACCTGAATTACACAGTCGTTGTGTAACCTAAATTCAAAGGTGGACTTAGGAGTTAGAAAGGAAACAAAAGCATAAACACACCAAAACATGCATAAGCTGAATACAGAAACAAATGAAGGTGCAGGGGATCATACAATGGTTGTTTGGAGATGGACATTCAGTTATCTGGAGTGTGGGGGTTGGAAGAATCCTCTTCGAGAGAGAGATTGGAGAATTTGTCTGAGCATGATTCCAAGTTTGGCACTTGGTTTACGATGGCTTGATCGGTAGAGTAATCGTGGTTGAACATGATGTTCTCGCTCCTCTTGAGAAACTTCTGCTGTTCGAGAGTAAAATGATCCCTTTGGTGTCGCTTGTTCTCTTGAATTGGTAGCAGAACTCTACATCTATCTGCCCACTATGAATTGAATGTCCTAAAAATGATCTTAGTCCAATAGCCTCGAGTTCCGATCAATCTTTCTGAGATAGACGTTGATATGCTGGAGGATAGGTGTAATCCAGCCTCCTACTCTTATTTGAGGCGCTCCTTTTCCTTGTGACATCCAAGTAAGATCTTGGAATTTCAGCAACTGTCCAAGAAATAGCTTCAGAGGACAAGGTCTTTTTTCGTAGAGGGTGGTGAACAAGGATTCGTCTTGTAGAACACTGTCAACGTGTGAGGCGATGCCTAAACTCAAGAATTTCATCTCTTCCCCCAAGATGCAGCTTGTATCTTGCCTTGTAAAGAAAGAGTTGGTGAAGATTTGGTGCATATAACGGATGGCAGGGTGGCATATGAGGGCGCTCTTGGTCTTCCCGGCCTTGAAGGCTTTGGATCCAATTATGCTCCAAATGATCCAATCTCGGTCAGAGTATCTTTGAATTTATCCCGTTGAGATCTCATAGCGTGAAAATCGTAGATATGTTCAAACTCACTAAAAGTGATTGTGTGAGTTTACCCGTAGATATCCTTGAAGGTTATAAACCTTCCCTTGCTTCTATCATATCCGCTCTAGGGGATATATCTCACTTTTAGGAAGGCAAGAAACATGCATGACGGTTGTTGATAAGCTTCAAAATTTATGCTAGGTACACTCGGTATTCCCATGTTCCCGAGAATGTTCTTCACTTGCTCTAAGATCCCGAGATTCTCAAGATTTCTTCATCTGGGAATGTTGATTCCGTGAACTCGGCTTGCATTAGGATGTGGTAAATTTCTAAGTCTGAAGGTCTGCTTTACATGGTGGCACCTGAAAGAGCAATAAAACATTATGGGAAAATCATCAACTTTTCAACAGATGATAGTTCCTACCACTTAACAAATACAAGCTTCACACACTCATCATGCATAACTCTTAAATCACACTTTTATCTCCTTTAAGAATTTGCAAAAAATATCGAATTTATTTGGTTGTAAAATGAGGTAAGCACTACTTTCAGGAATGTAAATCCGAATTTAAGCAGAAGACAAGTCCGAACCAAATTTCTCAGAAGTTCAGGAAAACCGAAAATTTCGTAAAAATTTAGAAATGATAGAACGGAAACCGAATTGAAGATGTTTAAAGGCTCGATGAGTTCTTGAGCTCAAATCTTCAGGAAAACGATTTAAAACCAAATATTTTCGGTAATGTGAAAGTTATTAGAGTTACGATGAAGGAAAGAGATGGAAATACTCCCTTAAATAAAGGGGATGGCTTGAATTTTTGTGGTTGAGAGAGGTTGTGGATGTTTGTGGTGGAGGAGTAAAGTAGAGGTTTGTGGAGAAGGGTTAAAGTAGAAGCAGTGAGAGTGATGGAAGTGATGTTTGGAATCTTGATGAGATTTTGGCGTGGCTCGATCTAGCTTAATGACAATGAAGTGGTATCTCGATCACACCAACAACACCGTGGCTCGATGAAGATCTTCTTGATGGCTCGATCAAGACGTGGAAAACGCGGCTCGACCACTGCATTTTTGGCTCGACGTGGAGGTGATCCAGTGGTTCGATCAGGATGTGGCAGGTGCGAATCGATATAACGGCTTGATGACATGTGTTTCATGATCAATACGGCTTGATCACACTTAGCGTAAACACCTTCAGAACTTCAGGAAAACTTAGTTAACTCTGGATTTATGCTAAGTGTTCTCAGGTTAATTGATTGTTCCGAATCACCAAAACCAAACATAAACTTAAAGCGTTAGAATGAAAACTAAACATGAATTTAAAAGAAAATTTTATGTACAAGGATAGACATGGGACTTCCTCCCAAGTGAGCTTGTTTAAAGTTACTAAGCTTGACTTCCTATTTTTAAGATTAATGACCTTGAGGCGGTTCCCCAAGGAGAAACGAGGTCTTTTCTGAGATGACTATATCATCACCGTGCTGATTGATTTTGAAGTTCAGCTTTGACTCTTCATCAACTTCTACAGCAAGTATGATGTCTTCACCAGACAGGATTTCTTTGATCATTAAGTTCTTGGAACATTGTGGATCCGCATTTCCTAGATAATACATGAACCTTGTGTTGATTAGAAACACTTAGTCTCCATTCTTGATTTCCATGGTTCGGGTACGAGGTTCCAAACATTCTTCAGATATTGGAGTGTCTGAAGGTGGTTTCGAGGTGGTATAGGTTCAGGTTGAGGGTTAAACTCAGCACTTCATTTCCATGGACCCTTCAGATTGTTCTCAGCAGTTGACATTACCAATGTCCTGATTTCCCTTAACTCCGCAGGAATTCCTTTATCTGGTTCCTTAATAAGCTTGAAAGTTTCATGGTGCATTGTAGACTGCGTTGGATCCTTTCCCAAATTATCTTCAGCTGAATTACCGCTTAAGTATTTATCCTCATGATTGTTCTCATTCATTTTCTTGATAGAGAATAGCTGACCTTGGATGGTAAGCTTCTTAGTTTTGCTCCTAATGTTGAAAATCATCTTTGGACCTCTTCCTACGTTCAACTTGATGTGCCCTTTCCTGGCGTTGATTACAGCTCCAACTATGGTTAAGAATGGTCTTCCAAAGATCAATGGGTCTTTCGGTTCTTCATCCATCTCCAATACCACAAAGTTTGTGTGTATTTTTGCATCTTTGATCTTGATAAGTAAGTTTTCCAGGATGCCGATAGGATACCTAATTGATTTGTCTTCCAACAACAAAGTTATGTTGGAAGCCTTGAACTTGTCGAATCCCAGCTTCTTGGCAGTGGATAAAGGAATTAGGTTGATAGATGCTCCTAAATCACAGAGGCATTCGTCAAAGTTCAGGGGTCCTAGTGAGCATGGCAAGGTGAATGAACCAGGATCCTCTTGCTTCTCTGTTATCAAAGAATTGCACTCGACAATTGGTTTCAGCACTTCTTGATCTATCTCTTCCTTCATAGGTTTCTCAAAGATATATGGGTATTTCGCCATGTTCTCTTTCTTGAAAAGTGATGGGAATGGCAATCTTGGAACATAAGGTGGTGGATCATAAGGCGTTGCAATCTCCTTTGAGGTAGGTAATTTATCAACAGGGATAGGTTCTTCATGATCCATAGGTGCAACTACGTTTGAACTCAAATCCCCCCAACTTGTATCACATTATCCTCAGTGCAAATAGTAGTGGAAATGGAAGGAGGAATGTCAGCGGTATCCCTGAGATAGATGGCATTGACATGAGCATATTCCTTTGGGTTTTGCACAGACTTTCTAGGAAGTTGAGTTGTGGGCTTTGGTACAGAAGATGAGGCACCCATACTCTCCATATATTTGGTACCCATACTCTCCATATACTTGACCTTAGAGTTCAACGCATCAAACTTCTCATGGAGGTCATTGTAAGAGCAATCAATGTGCATCTTGAGTTCAACAAATTTCTTCAAATTTTCTATTACGTTGTTAGCTTGACCCTGTTGAATCTGCTGGAACATGGTTTCAAGGTTGAAAGGTTGAGCTTGAGGTTGGTTAGATGTGAAACCAGGAGGTGCACCAGCAGGTTGCTGTTGTGGTTGTTGTAAACCAGTTTGATGTGGTTGCTTTGGGAAGAAACCTCTGTTCTAATTGTAGTTGATGAATGGTTGAACGTTCTTCTGTTGTTGCGGTGGATACACTTGGTCTTGTGGGTTAGCGATGTTATTGCTTATGTAAAAAAGACCAGGGTTGTTGGATTATTGATGAAACCTTTTTTATAACCACCTTGGTTCTGCACATAGCACATTTCTTCTTGCTGGTTCACATCCCCAGCTTGAATCTGAAGCTGTTCCTCATCAGTGATGAAGTGTACTTGATGTTGTTGACCCACGAGTAGCCTGTCCAACTTTTCATTCTGAGTTTTGATCACCTTCTTTGTGCTATCATCAGAGGCAGAACTACCCCGAGGTGTTCAGTCATAGTTTTCACTGTAGACCCCATCAGACTGTGCAAGGTTTTCCACAAGCTCCCATCCATCATCAACACTTTTGTTGAGGAAGTTCTTGTTGCTTGCAGTGTCAAGCAAGATCCTTATCTTAGGCATGACACCACGATATAGGGTGCTGAGGAGTGACGCCTTGCTGAATTCGTGGTGGGGGCATTGCATGATATAGTTCTTGAAGCGCTCCCATGCTTCAGAGAAGGTTTCAGCATTCCTTTGGGCGAAACCCGAGATATCATTCCTCAATCTGGCTATTTTAGAAGTAGAGAAGAGTTTTGCAAGGAATGCTTTCTTGCAGGCCTCCCAGGTGGTGATGGAGTTCATAGGAAGCGGCTTCTCCCATTGATGTGCCTTCTCCCCCCCCCCCAAAGAGAATGGGAAGAGGCGTAGTTTAAAAGCATCCTCACTCACACCATTTATCTTCGTGAGGCTGCAGAAGCGATCGAAATCGTCGAGGTGATCGAGGGGATCCTCCATAGGTAGACCGTGGAACTTGTTCCCCTGCACCATTGCGATCAGACTATGCTTGATCTTGAAGTTTTTGTTTTGAACCACAGGTGAATTGATTCCATGTCGGATGGTGTGAGTGGTGGGGTTGTCAACAGCACCTATAGTGTGCTGGTTATCTCGTTTATCGTTGTCTGCCATTTGTAAGTTCAAGCATCTTAAGTGCTCCAAACGTTCCTGTGCACGTCTTTCCCGAGAGTATTCCCGTTCAAGAGCTCTGATATCTTCAATGATGGGGATTAAGTCTGTTTGTCCTCTGCTTCTTAGGTTTATACACTGCTATGCAAGGACCTGAAAAGAAAGCAAACAAATGAAAACAAGGTGAGTATGGTAGGAAAAAGAAACTTGATCTCAATAGATCCAAAATCCAGAATGTAACAAACAAACACCCAATTGGCAACGACGCCAAATTGATAGTAGGATTTTTCCACTAGTTTTCAATTCCTATTACACTATCATGCCATTGTAGTATAATAGGTGTCATTCCAACTGGATGCAGACATTAACCATTTTAAATGCAAATGGAACTACTAATTCAAGCCAAGCGAGAAAATGGGTTTTCATCTAACAAGCCCTAAACGAACAAAAGATGCAGAAAATAAACAAGACATGAAAGGTGACATGCATAAAAGAAAACTAAGGAAAACATCAAGTGAAGTAAAAACAGGGAAGAAAATGAGGGTAAACTGCAATCAAAGGAGGAAACAGTTCATGAGGACAAAGGTTATTGACTGGAGATCCTTTCTGAAATACCTAAATACCTAACATACCTCAAACAATGAGTTAATCCCTAGACAGCAGATTCATATGCAACAAAGTCCAATCTCTTGGTAAATAGTCTCAAGCAGAGCAATCACCAGACCTAACTCTCGTTAACGGTACACTACTAAGAAGGCATGAGCAACCAATCTACTAAAGCCAATAAGCACCCTAAACATCTAATCTCTTAGGCTAGGATATGAAAATCTCTGAAATCACCACGTTCAGGAATTTCATCAGACACCTTTTGAGTGCGGAAATGCCCAAGTTCAAATTTCATATGATCAAAAGGAAACCAGCATGAAGAACAGTGAAACAGAAGGGATCTAAAGACAAACAACTTAGGCAACTAGAGCTTAAACAAGAAATCAACATGAGTCTACCCCATCCTCAGGACCTTAGGGAACCTACTCACTACACATGGAGGGTATGAAAACATGAAAAAAAGGAAACGGAAATACTAAGAAGAACAACATGATCAAAATTCAAGGTATGAAGATTAGCAAGAACAATAAGCTGATAACGTGATGAACAAAACGAAAACCCTAAGATGCAGAAGATGAAGATGATGAACAACAAGAATACAAACCCAGAAAAACAGAGCAGCAATGAAACAATAACAAACCCAGAAATAATGATCAAGGCAAAAACAAGATTAAGATGGAAAACATAAGATCAACATGCACCAGATAGATCACAACCTTAAACAAAACTGGAAAAAGAAGAAATCAGAACTAAAACAAGACTTTTATAAGAAATCAAATGTTTATCACCAAGAACATCAAAGGAAAATAGAGAGAAAAGAAACCTAGACAAAAACCTAAAAATGGTAACAAAAAACAAGACTTTCCTAAAAGGAGGCGTTTTTGGGTTTTTATAGTATTTCAGAAAAACCGTAAAAAAGCTAAAAGACAAAACATAATGATTGGACTTGCTCTTTAAATCTGGTTATTGCAGGGACATTCTGAAACTGGCATTTGGTTGAGTCGTGGCTTGATGTGTCAATCGAGGTGAGAATGGGCATGATTGAGGTGGCTTCAGCTTGGATTGCGCTCTGCGTGAGATTGAGCCGAGGTCTTGTTGTGATCAAGCCAGAGACGTGATGTTGGTTGAGGCGCTGAAGAGAAACACCTCGAGGTGAAGATGCGTGCTTGAGGTAGTGATTGAGGTAGTTTCAGGGTCATGGTCGAGGCAGTTTCATGTTCTGATCGAGGCAGTTTCAGGTTCTGATCGAGGCAGTTTTAGGTTCTAATCGAGGTAGCTTTAGGCTCTGGTCGAGGCAGTTTCAGGTTCTGATCGAGGCAGTTTTTAGGTTATGCAGCGGCATTCCTGCACCCTTTTCTTCTTCTTGTCCAAATTTTCAGTTATGTTCTGTAAACTCCTGAAAATCCTGAAAAATCAACAAAATGCATATGTATGCAAATGCTAATGCAAAATCCTTGAAAATCGCAAACTTGCCAATAACATCTATAAATGCAACATATGAACACCAAAAGACCTAAAAATGATGCTAAATGACTTCTAAAAATCATGAAAATACAGAGACATCAGCTTCGTATGGAGAAACATCATCCGTCAACACGGACTTCTATACGAAATTGTCACGGACAACAACACAAAATTTTCCTCAAAAATCTTCGTCAGATTCTGTGTGCTTTGGAAGATAACTTTAAATCAAGTTACACCTCCCTACCCCCACAGCAACAGCCAAGCTGAAGCTACGAACAAGTCTAAAGTGGATGGTTTAAAGAAGCGCCTCGAATGGACGAGCTTCATGGTGTCCTATGGTCATACCGAACAACACCTCGGAAATTGACGACCAACACTCCTTTTTCTCTGTCACATGGGGTTGAAGCCCGTGTTCCCGCCGAAGTCAAAGTTAATACTATTCGCATAGCCATTATGCCCAGTGACATCAGCCTCAACAACGAGCTATTAGAGCGTTACCTTAAAGATCTCGAAGAAGAGCACGACAAAGCTCTGTTATGAATATAAAACAACCAATCTGCAACAGCTAGATATTTTAACTAGAACGTTAAAACACGGTGACCCATCGAAGGAAATCTTGTCCTCCGTGAAACTTTTCAAAATACCGTCGAATATAAAGCAGGGAAGCTCGGCGGAAGATAGGAAGGTCCTTACATGGTATCCTGAGTCGTCAAAGATGGGGTCTATGAACTCGTTAATATGGCGGGAAAACCAACTCCTCACTCTTGGAATGCCACGAAACTGAAGAAATTCCATTTCCAAAAAAGAACTACGGATGGCTTGATCCCAATATGTGGGTACGTAGGCAGCCTCAACGANTGCCCCCCCCCCCCCCCCCAGAAAAAAGGAGGAGGGGTCTTTTATTTTTACCTATTCGAATAAATAAGCAACATATTTCACATAGCTGCTATAATTGCAAAAATAGTCAACACGACACGGACTGCGTGTCACTTCGATATACTAAAAGAATAAGTCAACTCCAAGTGAGATCTCACCTAAAAATGTTTGAAAATAAGGAATAAACAAAAGTTGTATATACACACCGAGGTACTGGCTACACTCATATCCTAATGAGAATAAAAACTCCAACGCAGAAAAATTTGAGTTGTGGTTCGCATAAATCTAAACCTAAACTCATAATTCAAAACATTTACTTACGGTCGATTAATTGTTCAAATAAAAAATGGTTTTTCCCCTCACTAATGAAGTGAACGCTTTGCACTTAGCTCAAAGACAGCTATAATGTCAAAATTGAAATCAAAAACGTTATACGAGAGCCTAAGTCTTAGCACCTCGGCCACTCTAACAACGATAAATACATAAAATTTTCGGGCATCAGAGAGCGGCTCATGAAAACATATACTCTTTATATAAGAATTCTGAGTACACACATACTCATTACCGCCACTGTCCCAACTAAAATTTTTTTTACCACACTCATAGGTCAGATCATGGAATAAACTCGTCAAAATGATCGGCGTTCCATGTGTCATCATTGTTATTTGAGAACGCACCCACTGTCATGCAATAAATTGATACAACGAATAAAGTGCAAATAAGAAAAGGTTCAAACTAACAATTCATATAAAAAAAGTTTTATAAGGTTTTCAACGACCGCCTCCCTCCCAAGGGGACTGTTTTTCAAAAAGATAAAAAGGGGGAGCAAAGGAACGAAAGGTGAAGAATGGCATCAATCATCTACAATGATCGTTCTTTCCACAGCCTCCTCGACGACAGCATCATCGTCTCCACATGCTGGCTCATTNGGGGGGGGGGGGGGGGGGGAATGGCTCCATCCTTACCTGTTCTTTCTCTTTCACCAACAACTTCATTACTTGCATCGTGATCCGCGATATTAGCATCGGATCATACACCAACTTCCGTAACCGATGTCCTAAGTTCATCCACTGCTGTCGGGGTCATCAGAAAAACGTTTGGCCCGGCCTCCTTCATGGGAGGAGATAGCCAGAGATCTTCCCCGTTCAACTCGACGATGTTCTTATTGAGAAACAAGGGCTCATATACTGCCAAGTCCGCTTGACACCTTGCCATGAAACGGTTTGCGGCCTCTTTTCCACCTTCTCGGAGCACATTAATGAGATCAATTGAGGCCCAGATCTGGATATACATCACAACATTGAACTCTGCTTCTTCTCGCGAGATGACTTGAGCTCGAACCTTTGCTAGCATGGCCTAAAACTTAGCCACCATTTCTTCTTTGGCCTTAGCAGTTGCCTCTCTTTCAGACCGATGTCGATCATCTTGGTTCTTGTAAAAATTTTCTGCTTTAATCGTCGACTCTCGGATTCTCACGAGGTCGTCCTTCAGGGTGTCGATCTCCTTCTTTGAAGCCTCGGTGCATTCCGTGCTCGGTTTCTTCAACCTCTCGACCTCCTCCTCCAAGGATTTGATCTTCCCCCGGTCTGCTCGAGACTCCTCCATTGAAGCGTCGATCAACTTACTGAGCTCATCAAACTCGACCATTTTCTGTGTTTGTTTGTCGAGCTGCTCCTTTAGTATCCGCGTATGGATCTCCTATGATTTTTTGTGACGACCATACATATTTGTCAGGCGATTGAAGGACGACAAGAACTGCGAGCTCAATAATGTTAGTCACTCAGTCAGATATTAAGCATGGACAATCTACAAACAAAAACTAACCTTAAAAATATCCTAGGAGGTGTCTTATATAAGCTGCCGAAGTCCATATTTACCGGAGCAAGAGGACGGCAAGATGAACCTTTCACCTGGCCCATGAAATCCGCGCAAGCATCCTCATCCTCCAAAAAGGCATCAACGTCAGGATGCGAGAAGTTCATAGCGATAGGCCCAGCACGAGGGCCATGGTCAGAAGGCCGAGGGATGTCGGCAATCATTTTAGAATCAATAATGGCATCAGTAATGATTAGAGCTAGAGTAGTCAGGTCGATAACAGGATCAGTGTTGGTCACGGTAGGCAGCTCCGACGACCCACCGCTCTTCAGAGGTCGGCTGCTCAGAAGCAAGCTAGAATCCGACACCCTCCTTTTCTTGTCAACGTACATTTGGATCCCTTTACTCTTGAGTTTTGTGGTTACATTTGGATCCAAAAAACCCAAGAGTCACCATGATTAAGCCTAAGACGTAGGGGTGTGTGTGGTAGGACCCACATGCGACATGTTGTTTCACCTATTTTTGAAATTTGAAAAGATTTTCTTGAGCGCCGTGAATGACGTCATGCCGTTAGAATTCTTCATCTCATATCCAATGGTTCATTTTTCATACTGAGCTCCTGCAACCGAGCTTGGCTACGCCAGGAGGGGACATAATGTTGATACCGAGGTTGACACCTCCATTAAGGACCCGATCTGGAGGTTTGACCCGATACATTCCGCTCTGGGTACGATGACACGGTCATGGGGCTAAAACCGAATCCATTAACTTGGGCCCGAATAGCCCAAACCGAGGTCACCTTGGTGCAAGACAAGCTCACCTTGGTGTAAGGCGGCAAATCAAAGAAAAATATTTGTTAAAAGATAATTCCAAAATTGTTATGGAATGTTTCCGAGTATTTAGGAAGAATATTATGTAAATAGATTTAACTTAATTCTCTAACATGTATCTATAAATAGGGGATCATTAGGTTAAATTAGAAATTCATTGGAATACACACACAATAAAATTGTTAAAGTTAAATTTGTTGTTCAATGTCATTGTGTTGAATTTCTAGGTTAACAACCATGTGAAGTTAGATATTAAATAAATAGTTCAAAGTATATTAAATGATTATATTTAGTTGAACTCAATATCTGGCTAGATATTGAGCACATGATACATGTGAGGTTTCAAATATAATTTTGTTAAAATTTATTTGATTGTGTTTTAATAGATAGTTGAGTTTGAAATATTTGATAATTAAACAAGGATATAATTCTTCTGTCAAAATACAACTAAAAATCATATTTTATATTTCTATATGCATTTTATATGATATTTTTTATCATCAAGTTTGCTTTTATATTTCTACGTTGTATAATTTATTTTATGTAGCTAATGAATATATGGTTCCTAGAAGTCGAGTTTCAATACATTCACATTTTTTATCTAGACCATTTTTCTCAATTTAAAACATTATAATATAAAACCAACGCACTTGAAAAATAGTCATCTCTAGTTACAACAATTTCAAAAACGAGCATTTCAGATAATAAAAAGAACACATGAAAGGTTCTTAGACAATATGAGTAAACAAAATAGAAAAAACTGGCATTTTGCTTGCTCAGCTTCTCCATAAAACATGGTTCATTTTGTAGTTATAGTTGCTGCTTCGATCGATGATCCATGTTGTGATTACATCAACAGGAACGAGACGTTTCTCAACTTGTACCAATAGATCAGAGATAAACCCAGTGGAAGATACAATAGAGTCATTAGCAAGCTTAAAGGTCATCTTAGAAGGTTTGATACCTAAAATCCTCAATCTTTTTGCAACAGTTACTAACATAACGCTCACATTAACTCCAGTATCACAGAGAGAATCTGTGAATTCTAATCCATTAATCGAACAAGGAACTAAAAATTCCCCGGGGTCTTGTAGCTTATAAAGCTTCCTAAGTGGATTTGGTTGCTTCCCAATCATCCCTCCATCCTCAAACTCTGATCTAGGCTTCATAGGTTTCACTGTGTAAGGAATTATAGGTTTATAGACTTTTTAAGGAATTGCAGAAATCTGGGAGGAGAGATTGATCGATCTCTTTATTTTTTGAATTCATCCACGTACGCTCGATCGGGCACTTTGTTTTGAAACTTCCCCGACTAAAGGGATCGATCGGGCTTCGGAGGTGCCTTATCAATCATTCCCCCCTGGAATTTTTTTCACATGATGCACGATCGGGTACTCCTGATGCATGATCGGGTACTCCTGATGCACGATCGAGCAAGGAGTACCCGATCGTGCAGCTTTGTCTGCATCTTTTTCTAACTTCTCAAATTCTGCATCACGTTCCAAATCACCCATTTCTTCCGTCAAATCAGCAACTAATAACTTTAAATATCCTTTTGGATTGTCTTCAACTTTCCTAGGAAAACACCAGCTTGTCTTTTCACAGCTTCGGAGGTTTGAGAAACTTGAGTATCCAAATGTTTCACATGTGTAGAAAGGGCTTTAAGCTTTTGGTTCAATTCTTTAACTTCTCTCTGAGATTATTGTTGTCCTTCTAAGAGTTTCTTGAACATTAATTCTATTGAATTGTTTTTCTGAGCTTGAGGTTGAGGTTGTTGGTAAACGGTATGAGAGGTTTGCTGAAAACCGCCATGATTCGAGTTCTGCACAAAAGATTTTTGCTGAATTGGGTAAACTTGATCTTGAGGATTCTCTACACTAGTACTCCTCCAAGAGAGATTGAGATGATTCTTTTTGTACCCTTGATTGTACCGTTGATTGTATACCCTTTGACCTTGGCTATTAATATAACTCACTTCCTTTTTAACTCCCACAGTATTTTTCTCATGAACTGCAAAGCAATCAACTTCTAGATCTTCGGAAAAGCTAACATGTTTCATGTTTTGATTCTTGAGAAGTTGATTAAGAAGTTCTTTCATCTCTGAGAATTCGTTTTTCATCTCTAAAAGTTCAGAGTTAGAAGAAGGTGTAGGTGATTTTGTTCGACGATCAAACTCTGGGCAGTGATTGCTATTACTAACAGTGATGTTCTTTATCAGGCGATAGGCATATGGAACATATGTTTGCATAAAGTCTCTATCTCTGGTTGTATCTACTAACAACTGGTATTTCTGATCAATGCCTCTGTAGAAATTGTTGAGGAGACTTACATATGAGAAACCATGATATGGGAAATAACAAAGAAGCTCTTTGAACCGTTCCCAAGTTTCATCGAATGATTCCACAGGACTTTGTGCAAAACCAGAGATCTTGTTCCTTAATGTGTTGGTCCTAGTGGTGGTGAAGAACTGTTTGAGAAACTTGGCAGGTCCAACATGTAGAGATTTCAACCAGCGAAGCGCTCTCTCAGTTATAGAATGACGGAACAAGCTGCAGTGCATAAAATCGCGTGATACCCCCATTGAGTTTGGTAGTACTGCAGATGTCCTCAAAGGTGTCAATATGATCCATTGGATTCTCATTTGGTAAACCACTGAATTAGTTGTTACGGATCATCTGAACGAGCTGGATGGGAAATTGGTACTCCCTTCGCTGAGGTTGTGGAGGTTGGATAGGGTTCCTGTTTGCATAGAATGCTTGAGGATTGTTGAATAAACCAACTAGAGGGTGGTTCTGAGTATTGCGCTGATTAGCAAGTCTTTCCGGATCTCCATACATACAAAAATTTTGCATCGATGTTTTGAGGAATGGGGTTTTCTGGTGGAATTTGGTTACCATCCGCTCTTTGTTGGCCTTGTGGCACTTGATTGCCATTAGGACCACCTCTCCTTCGATGTAGGGTCAAATGATTGAGTCCAAGAGGAGGTGGGTCGTTTTGACCTTCAGGTGCGACAAGATCGTTCAGATTAATGTTTTTAGCCATTGAATTGGATGAGCTTGCGTCTTTATTTGCTTTTCGGTTCAAGCATTCTATCTTTGCGAGTTCTGAGTTATTGAGGTTGAGTAATTAAGAGGATTTTTCATATCTTCTGATCATAGACCTGTAAAACAAAAACAAGAAGAAAGAACGAGATGAATACTGTAAAAATAAAAACCTTAGACTAGACTTTTAATACAACTTGAAAGGCACTATTGGTCCCCGGCAACGACGCCAAAATTCTGATAGGTTAAGAATTTAATCCTAAAACTAATACTGCAGAGAACAGATCAATATAGTACAATAAAGGGTCGAATCCACAGAGACCAGAAAACACACAATTCAGTTTAGTTTCAAATCAAGCTAAGATAGAATAATTAAGTTGTTTGTAATGAATCAAAACAATAAAATAGAATTGGTTGTAAACGATAATATAAAAACGTCAAGCATTAGGGAATTCCACATGTATTCGGGTTTAAAAGCCAAGGTTAACATGCATGATTTTACTTGAAAATAGTTCTCAACATGAAAGAAATAAATAGAATAATCTCCTCTCGAAGTATTAAACCCTATGTTCGAATTATTAGAAACAAACTTTCGTCGTGTAACTAATTCAATCATGCAATAAAGTTTAGATTCAATTGTTTATAAGCATTCAGGATAATACTCTCGCAAGCAAGAACACTTATTCATCTAGACTAGATCTGATCTTTAAATCAAATCTCTTTGCGCTTATCAATCTAATATCAATGAACTATTTAGCTACTCTAATTCATGCATTAAGAACAAGTCTAGACTAAGAACCTAACAATTTTTTTTTTATGATAAACCTTAAAACCTAACTAGAGAACTACCCATACATTGAAAAGTAAACACAAATCAATATCAAAGAGGAACTCGTAATTGCAAAATAATAATAATAGATGTTGAAATAGGGGTCATAAATCTTCTCCCAAATACAGAGTTTCAGAATCTCTTATCCCTCAGTAAAATCTCTAATAGAATAAAGCTTAATGAAAATAAACCAAGCCACAAGGCTTATAAAGTGCTAAAAAATAAATAATTAAAGTAATGGAAAACTGATAAACTTGAGGACTTGAGTGCAAAATTGGAAAATATCTATTTCTTCTCGTGCAGAGTGCTCGATCGATCTCGCTAGTGCCCGATCGGGCACTCCGAAATTATGCTCGATCGGTATTCTGAATGTATGATCGATCTCTTGTTCCAGATTTTTCCAGATGCAAATGCCCAATCGAGCACATAAGTGCTCGATCCTGCAATCTTTTAGTGAAGTGCTCGATCGTGCAATCCTTTAGTGAAGTGCTCGATCGATCTGCCGACTGCATGATCGATCTCCTTGTTCTGGAACTTGACCAATTCTTCTGATTTACTCTGAAATGCATCATTTTGCTCCAAAACGACCCAAACACTTAGAAACCTGAAAAGATACCAATTTGCAAGGAAAATGCTCGGAATAATACAGAATATCAGACATAAATGCATATTATTATGTATCAAAACCGAGTAATATCAATGGTCGAATGATAAAATACTTAAAAATGAATCTTCCGCTACTCTTTCATTGAGATCCACATCTAGATTTTGTTGTTGTTGACAATTGTTGTTATATTAAATCAAAGAGAAAAACCACTATGAAGTAGGTACAATCTCACTTGTAGAAATATCTAAACTCATTAATGGTAGGTAACTCCATATAGAGGTAAGAAACTGTTCGTACTTGGAGGAGAATATATCTCATAGAAGGAGAAATCTAGAGTTTTATCCTCCTACGAGTAGGTCAGTGTAAATGATTGAACTAGAAAATATATATCATAAGGAAAAATTGAACCAACTGCTATAAATTTATATTTTCTTTGTTACAAAATAATTTTGCTGAATATAAGTATAAAAATCTGTTGAAAATTGCAACATAATTTTGTAAGAAACAAATCATTAACAATAATTGTAATGATTTATCTTCCACTATTACTTATGTTTTTTATGTGAAACTTTTTCTTCTTATGTATTTTTTAGATCTTGTGAATAAATCTTGAAACTACTCTCGAACAAACTATTTAGTATGTATTGTTAAATAATTAGTTGATATTCTCTTGAAAGAAATTTATATTTTATTTATTTAGATGCATTCATGATAAAATATTCCAAAAAATTTACTATAATAAGATTTATTGAGAAATTTCTTTGAACCACAATAAAAGAAAATTTTTTCATACATTTTAAACTTTAAATAGAAAATTGTGCTTCAATTTTGTCATGTTCACACAATTCAAAAACATTTGACATAATTTAGTAACATATTAAAATATTTTATTCAACAGAGTAAATTATTGAAAATCTTGTTTGCCTAACATCCACTGATTTGGTGATAAGTTCAAATATCTTCTCAAATAAGAAGAAAACAACTGGAAAAAATTAATCTAAAAGTAACAAATGAGTTTACGATGTGTAATATAAAACTTACAAAGTTTTTGAGTTTATATACTTTATTTTGTGATTGTTGAATAATTGGTATTTTAGTTACGTTGAATCTTAGTTTATAATATTTTATTAATTAGATTTTAGTACTCAATTTGTTGGTAAATTTTTGTTTATAACTTACAGATAATGATTTATTAAAACCTCTGATACATTAAAAACAATACTCATAAAATAATTATGACTGTTTTTTCTCTGGTGAATATAGTTTATTTTTTTTGTTTTAGAGATTTTTTCTAATGATAATTTAATAGTTAATTTGTTTGCAAATTTTAGTTTATAATTTGTAGTCATTGTTTTACGAAAACCTTGAATACATTAACAAGCGCTACTCCTGAAAATAATATATATGTTTTTTAGAGAGTATAGTTTAACTTCTTCTTTTTTAGTTTTATGATATAGTAGAAGAGTAAACATGACTCTTCATATTTTTTCATAATTACATAAATATGTAATGTATAGTACAAGTTATTTAGAAATTAATTCAATAAATTATGTAAATTAAAACTTAAATTTTATGTAGATAATGAGGTGGCACAGTGAGAAGTGAGCAAAATTTAACTATATATATATATATATATATAACTTTCAAATTATAATTATGATAAGAAACAAAATANTGGGGGGGGGGGGAAGTGGCCATGACCTAGAGATATTCATAAGTCTACATCCTACGATAGTGTAAAAATTGTCTGTTATTATGCAGGAACTAGCTATTGGACCGGTCTGTTCTGACCCAAATGGTGAAAAAAAATGTTCGAAATTTTATTATTTTTATAGTTATTACTATAATAAAAAATAAAATATTTTTTTCAAATATAATAACATGATCTTTTACATTTTATAATTTAGCAATGTTACATTATCTTATTTCGATATTTTTTCCTTAAAATAATAATTTTTTTCTACCAAAAAATGTGTTTCAAACGACATTATATATAATGGGACTAAAAACCTAACACACATTTATAGTTTTTTAATTTAGTTTAAATTTTCTTATATATTTTATATAAGTGGACAAAACTTATAAAATGATAATTCGTGCTACACGCATGAAACACCTAATTAGTACAAATCATGATATTAGTTTGACAAATTAAAATTGATTTAGTATGTCATATCACCAAAACATTTTTTTCTCAAAATTAGATTACTAAACTACCACTATTGGTTATTATATTACCACATTACAGGGATAATCATCAATTCATCATCAACAAATAAAAAAAATGAATTAAACAGAATTTGTTTCGGTTTACAAACAATTTGAATGAATACCACCAAATGCGGTTGGGGAAAATTACCGAAAAAACCCTCAAATTACTGGAAAACGCCGAAAAGAGCTTCAACTATCACGTGGTCCAAAAAAAACTTGAATTAATGTTGACTTTGCCAAATTAATATCAGACTATAGTTGACTGGGACAAATTAGACTCAACGTTAGTCAAACTTAACGGATTTTGGCTTCACGAACCAAAATTCGGTATTTATTTGGCCAAACATAAAAAGTTGAATATTTTTTTTGGCCTTGTGTATATATACATTTATTTTGAGAAAATTAGTCAATTATGATTCTTTTATTCATGTTTATGAAAATAAAAATTTGGAAGTTTGTTTATTTTAGTTACCAAAATATTAATTTTTATTATTATTAATAGATATGGAATATAATTTTTTATAATTTATCATATTATAAGATTATTTACTACTTAATTGGATAAGAGATTTATATTATTTTTAAAAATATTTAATTAAGATACTTTAGTTTATGTTTGTGAT
This sequence comes from Iberis pinnata, assembly GCA_900406425.1. Taxonomy (NCBI): domain Eukaryota; kingdom Viridiplantae; phylum Streptophyta; class Magnoliopsida; order Brassicales; family Brassicaceae; genus Iberis; species Iberis pinnata. Next base: position 1,951 of record OVBE01005503.1, on the reverse strand, counting down.
ACTAAAATTTTGGTATTTAAATTGTTGTAGTTAGTATTCTATTAGGGTTAAACACAATTATATTTAAAATGTAATTAAAATACTATATTTTTATATAATTAAAAAATAATCAGGGTTATTTTATTAATATGATTTTTGTATAATTGACCAAAATATTAATTTTATTTTACTAATTATAATATAATTCTTTTATCTAATTAACTACTAAATAATTATATAATATGATATATTATGTGAAAAAACTATACTACTAAAATATTCATGATAAATTTTCTAGCTATTAAAGTATTAGTAATTAAAATAAAATAATTACCATAACGTTAGTATAAAACTATGAACAAAAATATCTTAATAAAATAATTTTCTCAAGATAATATAAATACCTTATCTAATCAACTAGAAAATAATCTTACAATATGATAAATGATGTAAAGTTATTTTTCTAATATATTAATAAAAAAGTTTTAGTTACGAATATTTTAGTAGCTAAGATAAACTAACTACCAAACTTTTATGTTCATAAACATGAACAAAAGTATCATAATTAAATAATTTTCTCAAAATAAATGTATATATAAATATGGCCAAAAAGATCTTCAACTTTTTATGTTTAGCCAAATAAATAGCAATTTTTGGTTCGTGAAGCCAAAATAGACCTCACAATGGTCAAACTTAACAATCCGTTAAGTTTGACTAACGTTGAGTCTAATTGTCTCTAACAACTATAGTTAGTTATTAATTTGGCAAAGTCAACATTAATTCAAGTTTTTTTTTGGACCACCTGTTAGTTGGAGGTTTTTATATTTTATATAAATGGACAAAACTTATAAAATGATAATTCGCGCTACGCATGAAACACCTAATTAGTACAAATCATGATATTATTTTTGACAAATTAAAATTGATTTAGTATGTCATACCACCAAAACATTTTTTTCAAAATTAGATTACTAAACTACCGCTATTGGTTATTATATTACCACATTACGGGGATAATCATCGTTAACAAATAGACAAAAATGAATTAAACAGAATTTGTTTCGGTTTACAAACAATTTGAATGAATACCACCAAATGCGGTTGCCACTGCGAAGACAATTGTGCGGTCGTAAATTTTCTAGATTCATCAAATAAAACAAAATCTATTATATAATTATCATCAATTGGTGAGAATATATATATATATCGACAATTCAAACCTCCCAACAATTGTACAAAAAAGTCACTATCTCACACATGACATAACACATGAATGGTGCTTTAGATATTTATTGTACACTTCTATTAAACCCTACCCGTCCATAGTTATCAATTTTGTAATATATCTTACAAAGGATAAAAGTTAAAAAGAAAATTGTAAATTATTGGTTTGTAATTATATCATCTTTCAGAAGTTGAACTAGATTATAAATTTGTAAGAATTGTAGAATAAAAGAGAGAATAAACAATCATGGATTGACTTTACTAGTTTTCTCAACTTTGTCCATCCAATCTTTTTTTCTTTGAACTTTGGAGCTATTTAATTTCTCACATGAACTTCGATTGCTTATTACTCGCCCCCCTCAACTTTGTCCATCCAATCTTTCCTGAACTTTGGAGCTCCTTAATTTCTCACATGAACTTAGATTGTTCCTTGTCCAACTTCCTCAACTATTCGTTCTCATCATTTTACTCCCAAACAATTTAGAATAATAATTTTCTATTTAAAATATGAAAAGCAATAACAAATCGCATTTTGGTTCAACCCAATGTTGAACCAATATGTTGAAAAGCAATAACAAATCATATGTTGAAATATTTTTTATATTAAATCTTATGTTAATATATTTTTAGTATTACTTTTAAAATCAATTAAAACAATAAACTAAATATTTTATAATATTATAATATTTTAAAATAATTAATTAAATTAAAATATTTTTAATATTAAAAACATAATATTTAATTTTAT
>OVBE01005502.1:0-21601 GCA_900406425.1 Iberis pinnata | reverse complement strand
TTCTATCTGAAAAAATAGTATTTTGCCCCGCGCGTACGCGTGGGCCACCCCCTAGTAAGTGCAATTAAATCAATATCATATAGATATATCTATGTAAGGAGAATTCTAATTAAATTTTATCATATTAATTTATATGTGACTTTAATTTCATGTTCAACTGTTCGCAGCTCACTGTGAATAGATTTGACATTGTGTGAGTAAGAGAGTTATGACTCCAACAACAAATGCTTTCATATCTTGCTTATGTTCTCCCACCCATGTCTTAAGTTCCTTTACCAACCCATTCATGCGTTTATCTGCATCACAATCTATATGAACATGATTTCAAACATTGTTGAAGAGCTTTAACACATGAACAACCATTGGGACTTAATACAATTCATATGTTTAATTCCCAATTCATGTGTACCATTTAGATTCACGTGTATGCAGTTTGTTTACAAGTGTTACTACATCTATGAATGGATGTTGTGAATTGTGAATGTCTATCGTGAATGCATATGATAAGTGTGCATGAAACGTAGTCACGAATGAAGGTGGACTAAAAATATAAAAATGTACCACATTTTTTGTTAGCTTGGCCTACATTAACATCCCCCTTAGAATAACTTGACTTTGCGCATATTCCACCATCAACATTTTTTTTCCCGAACATGCAATACATTTGTACCAAAGCAGGTACAAAACATAAAACAATAATGAGTAAAGAACCAAACATAAAACATAGATTGAGTAAACAAATAAACATGAACCAAAATTTTAAGTATCACGAGTTTTGGGCACAAAAGATTGTGAATAAGCTTCCCCCGAATTAGGATATCTTGCGACGAGCATCTCAAATAGTTTTCCAAAACATGATTCGCGTAATTTGAGTAAATCATGTTCGATAGATGCTTGGTGATTGCTGAGAGACACTTGATCTTCATGTAAACATGCATTGTCCCATTTGCTGATATTTCTGATACATCGAAAAGTTTTGGTGGCAGATTTTTATCGGTATCTTGTGATGAAAATTTTTGAAGTAAAAGCATATTAACAAGTCACTTATAAATAAGACTGAAGAAATATGTTGTGAACTTAATAAATAGTTCTGAATTGAGACATAATTATTATAAATTCATAATAATGATACGTTGACAAAAATAAAGAGAGTAATTAATGTAATTATGCTCTCAAGAAACAAAATTATCAATCTAATTCCATTTTCGTGTAGAGATTCCATCTACAGTTCTAGTTTGTAATTTTCTTTTGACTCCCGATGTGTCAAACTTTGCTTCCTAATATTTCAAGTTTTCATAGTCGAAGATTGCAGGCTTTAGTTTGTAATCGTTTTAGTATTCCTTCTTTCGGTTTATATCAATATAATAGATGATCAAAAAAAAAAAATTCCACCATAGATACATAGAACTACAAAGAGCTACATAGTCTTTCATAATACCAAAATAGATATCTAAGGTTAAATGAATTAATGACCGATCATTCTGAAGAAAACTTTTGTCAAATGACTCAAGCTTTTTAAAGTCTAAATGGAACATCTTTTGAAATTGGCCAAGGTGCAAGAAGTGGTATATAGTTGTTTATACGCTCTGCATTTTCTCTGGGATCTCCTTTGCTATCTCACTCTTCGTTTCCTATATTCAATTCAAAAGATTAATACTAACCACAATACGTTTTTGAGGAACATAATCTAATGAGAACAAGTCTAAAACCAATCCTATGGTCATTTTGACTACTAATTACCATCTAATGTGTATATTCTTATGTACATTAGCTTAAAAAAACACAAGAAGTAAAGAGCAACAAAACTTGAAACTTGCTTTGCTTCAAAGCTTAACCCAAAATGTACATGAAACATAATTTTATCCACCTAACCAATTAACAAAAGGTTGATGAATCAACCGAATAAAGGAGTCAATATGAATAGAAGCTAGTACTAAAAATCACAAGAACTAGAAACTAAAGATAGAAAGAATCAAAAGGAACACTCACTGATGATTTGCCTTCGTGGTACTCGTCTAAAGCCCACTGATACTTAGATTGGTTTAAACCAAACCATCTCACCAAATGATCATCTACACTTGAATGTGCTGTTGCAAAATGGTCAAAGTCACAATCTTTAATTGTTAGAACCAAATCACAAAAATTGTATGAAGAATTCATAATTCATGGTACATTAGCAATAATCTCCACCTCTCTAATCTACTTTCACAAAGATAGAAACTTTTACATTTAACAACAAAAAAAATAGAATCTTTACATCAATTAAACAGAGGAATTCAGATAATCAAGAAAATCTCAAACCAAAAATGAAATTAAAAATTGGGGAAACCTTTTTTGTTAGATTTATTTGGTTTCATACCATTTTGAACCTTTGTGACGGCGTTTCTGAAAAATCCCAAAACTGAACCGTTGTGTTCAGAGGAAGCCACTGATTTAAACTGTTGTGGCGGAGGAAGAACCGGCGGTGGCTTGATGAGCTTTTGAGATGGAGATTCAGGTGGTTTCGGTGTCGCCGGAGGAGTCATAAAGACAGTGTAAGGTCCGATTTTGCCGATTACAGGCGGAGGTATTGAGGGGTCTTTGTTGATCGGCATCTTGTGATGAAAATGAGAGAAAATGGAAATGAAATTTTCAGACAAGATGATAGAAGCTAGTTGTTGTTGCAAGTTGCAAGTTGCAAGTTGCAGACGGTGAAAGTGAAGACTGTTTTTTATTTTAATTTGGAGGATAGCTAGAGAGTGAGGTTTTGGTTCATCTCTGTGTGTAAATGTGTACTTTACTTTCCACACTCACCAAAGAGTCAAAGACAGTTCATCTTTCCATTCTCTTTTTTCTTTCTACGGACTCTCAACATTTTTTTAAAAAATATAATATCTGCAATTTTGGGGGTCCAATCTCTTATTTGATGGCTGAGATAGAGATTGGTCGGAAATAAATAGCAAGTCATGGCAAACGTACAATCATTTCTTTTCCTTCATTTTTTCACATTAAATACATATATAAAATAAAAATTGCACTAAATAATAAGGTTACAACCTATAATTAATTAAGTAACCTATAGTAGAAGTGTTTGCTGTTTGTTTTTTCATTAATACATTTTTACCTTTTATTTTTTTATAGTTTTGTTTTATCTTGTCTCTTACTTGTTTATCTTTATTTTTTTTCACCTCTCTATCTATAACATACGAACTAGGCTTGGGCATAATTCCCAAGACCCGAAACCCGATCCGGACCCGATCCAAAAAACCTGAACCATATCCAAACCGTAGAATTAAAATATCCTATTGAGTTTTAATTTGGTGAGTTACGGGTACCCGAACCGTACTCGTCGAACCCGAGAACTGGTCGGGTATCCAAAGAACCGAAATTTTTGTTTGGAGAGTTTGAGTTATTTCACTTTTGAGAATTTGCGTTGTTTCAAAACTCAATTTTTTTTATTGTTTATTTATATTGGAACTAACTTTGAGCTTTATTTGAAATTGAAACTGATTTTGAGTTGTTAAAGAATTGGACAATTGGTTTTGAGTTTTTTTGGACAGATTTTAGTTTTAAAATTTTTGGATATTATGAAAAAGTTTCGGGTATTTTTATATTTGCGGGTCCATTCGGGTCCAATCGGGTCCGAAATACCAAAAAAAATTAGGACCCAAAATTTTTTGGGTTTTTTGCGGTTATGAGATTCCAGAATCGAACCGACACGGACCCGTCTAAACCCGACTTGGTTCTAACCCGAAAACCATTCGGTTCCATAATGGGTCCAAACTCCTAGACCCGAAAACCCGGACCCGATCGAGTCTTACCCGAACCCGACACGAGGACCCGAATGCCCAGCCCCAATACGAACTATTCACTTCACTTCAGTAGTCGGCCTATTGGTTCATATATTGTTAGATTTTGGATTTATCTTTTGGGGTTTGGAGTTTATATTTTTGGGTTTGGGGTTTGGTGTTTATATTTTGGGGTTTAAAGTTTATATTTTTAGAGTTTATATTTTGGAGTTTGGGGTTTATATCTTAGGGTTTGGAGTTTATATTTTGGGGGTTTGGATTCATATTTTTGGGGTTTGGGGTTTATATTTTGGGTTTTGGAGTTTATATGTTGGGGTTTGGGGTTTATATTTTAGGGTTTGAGGTTTATATTTTGGGGGTTTGGGTAAATATTTTGGGGTTTGAGGTTTATATTTTGGGGTTTGGGATTTACATTTTGGGGCTTATGGTTTATATTTTAGATTTAGGGTTTATATTTTGGGTTTAGAGTCTATATTTTTTGTTTAGGGTTTAGAATTTTTGTTTAGGGTTTTGATTTTTGGTTAGGGTTTGATGGGGTTTTGGGTTTATATTTTGGGCTTTTATAAAATATATGTTCGTTTTAAATAATTTTAATCATAAAAAATGTAGAAAAATGTGTTTTTTCGATAAAATTTTAGAATTTAATTATTTTGATCTATATAGTTTAGATTGTAAAAAAGGGGAAGAGAGGTGAAGATTTATAATTTTAAAAAATATTATTGTGAGAGAGAGAGAAAGAGGTGAAGGGATAAAAAAGAGATAGAAAAAATATATTGTTGGTCAATATTCTAGTTGTATGCATGTATGTCATATTCTTAATTTTTAACATGCTTTTGTATATCTATTTAATTCATCCTAAAAAATAAATAAATAACAAATGCAAATATAATCTTAAAGATAAGAAAACAAAGTCAAAAATTACTATTCTATAAAATCCATTTTCTCTCTCTAGCGGCGATTTTCCTTCCCCCCTCCGAAACCCTAAGCGTCGTTCGTCGTGTTGGTTGTGTGACTGGCAGCCGGCGGCTCAGGTAGCGCCACCGCCGGTCCTCTTGTTTCTCTTTGACTTGTACATCGGTTTTTTTTAGTCTAAGCCTAATTTTCGCGTTTCATCGGAATTTTCTCTTATCTCAGTTGAGTGAGAAGCAATGACTCATATCCCGCTTTAACGATGAGGCCGGTGGTACAACACCTGGTTCTTTTGACCAATGGTTCTGCTTCGAGCAACCGCTTCTCTTCCTGGTCATTGAACTCCAGTCTTCGGGTCTATTCTCGCCATCTCCGGCGAATGCTTCGCATTCTGACCAGATTTAGTCCCCATCCAGTAAGGCTTTTGCTCCCTAGCCCCATTGATGGTGTTTGTTTATCTGTTTGGTCTATAAGAGTTAGAGGCTTCTCTAGGATGATTTTGGGTAAATGGTTAAGTTCTTGTTTGGTCTTGCGATTAGGCTTCTCTGTTTTTAGTTGGATTGGTTTGGGTTTCTGTTGTGTTGTAAACGGGACATGGTGTTTGTGTATAAGGTGCATAGATTTGGCAGCTTCAGTTAAGTTATTTGGTCTTAGCCTTGCTCTTGGTTGAGATGCCCATATTTTGTTGCGGATTCTATTTTGGCTTTTACCATGTGGCGGTTTTCAATCTATCCTCTCGTTTGGTTTCTATGTGGCTCTCCCGCTTCTTCCTTTCTTGGTCTCCAGTTTCTGCTTCAAGACAGTGCCAACTTCATTCCCTATCTATGTCAAGCAATTTAAGGACGCTCGATGTTAGTGATCCCGCTTGTTATCTTGGTTCATCGGTCGTTCGTGACAGGCGTCCGTGTAAGCCTACTTTTTCAGTTGCAGTGTTTGACGTTCTATCATCGGCTTCGCTCGGAGAATGTTTTCTTTTTGGATTAGGGTGTGAGAGTGTTCTAAGCCATATCAAGAATTGTTTGATTGAGCGTCGTTTGGTTGGTCTTTGAGGTGTTTGTGCCTCCCGGTTTAGTATCGTTTTTCGTCTCCCAGATTGTCGGGTAAAGTTTCATTTTCAAGTCTTGTAATGTACCCGGTTTTAATCAATCAAGTCGACAAAAAAAAAAAAAGAAAACAAAGTTATATTGGCTGACAAAAAAAGTTATATTGTATGCAACTGTAACGATAATACATATAATATTTTATCGGATAAATATATATTATTTAAGTTGAAATATTATATTGTGAATTTGAATCTAATAATAGAGAGATAATAAAGAGAGAGAAAGTGTATTATACAAAAGAGAGAAGGTTTGATAATTAGATGTGTAAATTTACAACTCGAATCATTCATATATATAGAGAAACAAAAGTTACGGAGCACGCATAGTGACGGTGGGCTTTACACATAAGTTTATTCAACTCAAGCGTATATGTCGACAGTCACATTTCTTTGACTTTTATAACACCCCTCCCCCACCTTGGAGAGTAGTGTCACTTATTTGTATTACGTTTTTGTTGCCTCGTTAAAAACTTTTCTTAAAAAACTCGATGGGAAAAACCAGCTAGGTAAAAAGAATACAACCATGTAAGCTCCCCCTTGAATGATGAAATATCGTCTTTATAAATCTAGTTGATGACGTATTCCGATATTGTAAACATGCTTCCTGAATATCGAGGTAGGTAGTGATTTGGTGCAGAGATATGCGACATTGTTGCATGATTGAACATACTTCACTTCAATCTCTTTGTTATTTTCGAGCTCTTGGGTGTATGAAAAGAATTTCGGAGGAATATGTTTGGTTCTATCACTTTTGATATATCATTCCTTCAGCTGTGCAACACATGCATCATTGTCTTCATATAAGATGTTGGCTCTGTGTTGTTAGAGATTCCGCTACTTGAATGAATGTGTTGGCTGATTGGTCTTAACCACATACATTCTCTACTTGATTCTTGAAATGCGACGATCTCAACATGATTTGAAGAAGTAGCTATGAGTGTTTGTTTTTGGGAACACCATGATATAGCAGTACCTCCGATCGTGAATACATATCTGGTTTGTGATTGAGCTTTGTGTGGATCTGATAAATATCATGCATCTGCGTAACCAACCATTTCTGGATCTAAATCAATACTTCCTTGTAAGTAATGAAATATATATTTAATCTCATTCCAATGTCTTCGCGTATGTGATGAACTAAATCTTGCCAAAAGATTAACTGCAAATGAGATATCATATGGATTACAATTGGTAAGGTACATATGTGATTCAATGACACTTAGATATGGTACTTCATGACGGAGTACTCTTCGTTTTCCTTTGGTACTCGAAAAAGATCATTTTCAACTTTTAGTGATCTAACAACCATAGGAGTACTGAGAGGAGTTGTCATATCAATCTTATAGCGTTTCAGCTTCCTTTTGGTATATGTAGATTGATGGACAAATATACCATTAGTAAAATGCTCAATTTGTAGGCCAAGACAATATTTTGTCTGTCCGAGATCTTTCATCTAAAATTCTCCTTTCAAATAGTTTGATTCTTTCTGTATTTCCCCTTGAGTTCCAATAATGTTTAGATCATCAATATAGACATCAATTATCACAAATCCGGATGTTGTTTTCTTAATAAAAACACATGGGCATATTGGATTATTAATATATCCTTCTTTCATTAAATGCTCACTGAGACAATTGTACCACATACGTCTAGATTGTTTTAACCCATATAATGATCTTTACAAATTTATAGCGCATAACTCTTTAGGTTTGGATTTTAAGTCCTCGGGTACTTAAAATCCATCGAGAATTCTCATATAGATATTAGTATCTAATGATACATACAAATATGTCGTAACGACATCCATGAAACGCATTTCAAGATTTTCATAAGCCGCTAGGCTCATCAGAAATCTAAATGTGATTGCATATGTAGTTGGAGAGTATGTTTCCTCATAATCAGTTCCTGGTCTTTGAGAAAAGCCTTGAGCCACAAGGCGAACTTTGTATCTCATTATCTCATTTTTCTCATTTTGTTTTCGGATGAAAACACATTTATAACTAATTGGACTCACATCTCTTGGTGTGGGTATAATGGGACCGAATACCTCTCGTTCATTATCTTTCCATTTTAGTCAATCATGTCTCTTTTGACATTCATACACAGATTTTGGCTCTGGATCTTCGTTTTTTTGTTATTTACTTCATGCGAACACATTATCAGGGCAACCAACTTTATTTCAATTTCATATCTTTCGATTATGAACAAAGTTGATAGAAATCTCATGATTTTCTTCAGGTTCCTCCTGATCAATATTTTCATCAGCCGAGAGAGTTTGTTCCTCCAAAATACTATCAGTCATTTTGAGATTATTATGCTTTTAAGCTTCCTTTCTTTTTCTAGGATTTTTATCCTTAGAACCAACAAGTCTACCACGCTTCAAGCGGGTTCTGGACTCACGTGTATCATCTGCTCCTCAATGTTCTTGAGGGATTTCAGTTCGGGCAGGTGCATTTGCTGCTGGTATATAAGATTTAATTACCATTTTAGTATTTGCAAATGCATATGGTAGCTAATTTGCTGTACTTTACAAATGTATTATTAGTCGAACTTCTAGTTCTGAGGTATAACAGAGATGGTACACTCCATTTGATATCTTCCAAACCTTTTTATTTTCTCCCCTAGAACCAGGAAGACTTTCTCATCAAAGTGGCAATAAGAAAAACGTGTTGTAAATATTGTGGGAATAGAAATTTGCACCGTCGATTCTTGTTAGTTAAGAAAAATTTGATAAAAACCAGACTTTCCAGAGATCCCAGATTTCTGTGAATCAAACGATTTTAAGATCAGAACATGGTAAATAATAATAAAAGTACGATATATAAAATACAAGAGAGAAAAAGAGGTTTCTTATTTCGAATCGTATGAACGTTTCACAACAGCTGATAAGCCTTGGCTACGTGAGTTGTTAGCCGCAATACGAAATTCTAAGACTAGTAGACCTAGTTGAGTCGCAACTCACTGATAAACTCGGAAAAAAACCTTAAAACTCTAAGTATTTTGGTGCGGAGAATTGGATGTGTCTGATCTCTCCCTCCTCATATCTCTTATACAGACACTGTAGCTTGTCCGTTTTCCTTTTTGGGCCCCGATTCTTTTGCAGAAATCTTCCTTTTCTTCAGCAAAAACATTCCTTTTCTGGATTCCTTCCATTTCTTTATGGCTTGCGGAACAAGCTGTGACCGTCATCGTACTTGGGCCGAATTCTCACCTAGAATCGTAAGTGGGCCGTTTATCGCATTTTAGGCCTCATCGGGCCATTATGCGGTTTAGGAGATTTTAAGATTTCTATCGGGGAATCGGTATTTCGTATGACGACACGATACGAACTTCACGACATGTTATCTGTTACCGTTTCGTATGATTAAGTGGAAAAAACACGTTTTTACTACTGTTCCGGAGAATGATACGTTAATAGTATAGTCGAGATAATCATCGGCGTTTAGGTTAGCCATCATCGTTTTATAGGATTAAAACTTAACGAAAGAATTTCATGATTCTTCCGCAAATCATAAGAAATAATCGTATAGCTAAGGTAACTTATGTGTTTAACATAACCGCTACCGTTTACATGACTATTTTGGAATTTATACAAAAGAATAAGTTTTACGATTTTTGTCGCAGAACTCCAATGGAAACTTAGAATGATATGAAACAAAAGATCAGAGGTTTTTGATAAAGTTAGCTCGCAAGCTGAACCTAGCAAGCTGGATGTGGCAAGCTGGATCTACGAGCTGGATGTGGCGAGCTGGATATGCGAGTTGCATCTATGAGCTGTATATCCGAGCTGGATATGCGAGTTGGACCTGCAAGCTGGATCTGGTGAGATGGATCCGACGAGTTGGATATGACGAGATGGATATGGCGAGATGGATGTCTGTTGTTCAACGTGTGAGATTTCATTTGTTCGCAAACAATATTCGGAGCTAAAGAGTTCGTCCGAAGACTTTGATTTACTTGTTTTTGTTCCAAAACATATCCTTCAATGTCTTTCGTATATCACGAACATCGACTTCGGGTATGCCAGCTTTGATTCTGTCAATGTACATACGCAAAATCTCGCCTCCTTAAAACCTTAGTGATAGGAAAACCCGGTGGGAAAAACCTTCTCAACTAAGGAAAAAAGAGTACAAAGCTAAAATTTTAGCGCTATTGAACAATCTCGCGGATTGTTACATTGATCGGGATGATACGACTAATGCGGTTTTATTTTTGGATCGTGTGATTACTTCAACAATGTTTTTTAGATATCGATTTTGGAATGACCTATTTTGACACCAACAGTTAACCCCCAGCTCGTAAGAATCATTAAAGTGTTCTTGCGAGGTATTAGTTAAGTAAGTTAGGCGGAATCGATGGCTTAAAAATCTGAAGCTTTATCGCGGGCGACTAGACTTTGTTGTGGGTGACTAGAATTTGTCGTGGGTGACTAGACTGGGCTAAACGACCAGTTCAAGCAAGTGCATCAGTCCTTCGGGGAGTACCATGAGTGTCGTGGTCCCATGGGTATTTTGTGGTGCACTTAGAGTCCTGAGTACTTATGCAGTAGGGAGATAAATAGGATTTTTGGGTACACGCGAAAGTGCGTAAACCCAAATTCTTTGATCCCTCTAATTGAAGGAGAGATTAAGGAGCAATGGGCTCTGATTCCCGTTCCTCCTAATTTGGAGGATGTCGGGACTTTGGTGTGTGCTAACGAGGAAGCGGTGGATCAGGGTCCGCGATCGTTTGGCGAATCATGTTCCAGTTTTTTCTTTCCCTATCAATGAAGAGTGCATGTTCGTATATAGGGAGTTTGTTCCATGTTTGTGATCTAGGCCGAGTGTGGCCATTTTTAGTCTAGTAGGATAGGTCGTAGGTGGCTTTGAATCCTATCTCCTTGCGGATTTTTATAGGTTATTTTATGCGAATATATGGTTTAGTTGTCGAGACAAAATTACAAGTAGTCAATTCGTATTTCGTTCTCTGATTTGTCGCTACGTTTAGCTTATCTGTTTCGGGTACAAGTATTTCCGAAAATCTAATTTTTGAGTTATATGGATTTACGTGTGTGAGCGTCGAGAAAAATTTAGGGATCTCATATTCGTTTTTGATATTATGTCTAGAGATGTTAAAGACTAGTCTGATGGGTTTAGGGTAAGACCTAGGTTTACTCTCGGTTTTAAGGGGTGCGATGACTATCCATGCTTACGTTCCTGTTTATGATTTCAACCTGATTCCTTTTCAATATTGGAATACGGGATAGACTCGCATTTATCAGGAAATAAGCATCTTTCTAAAGACAAGTTTTAAGTCGTTCGAAATTCGTGACCAAAATGTTGGTTTTTATAGCGCTGTTATCCTTGTGTCAGATGTGCGAGAACCGATCTTACTAAAGGTTAGGTGACTAATTCGTCCATCGGGGCCAATCGACGGGTTCAATAGAGGAATGAGTGTTTATTCCTTTTGGTTTTGAAGTCTGTGTAGACTGCGTTCGTGCAGGTTCAAAAGTTTGTTGTGATTAGCAACAAACACGACGGTAGATGCTACCGTATTGAGTTTTCGCGAACGATGTATGTTTGAGAAGATGTTAGTGCGTATGACTGTTTGGTCTTCCAAGATGGAGTTTTCATTGAGGGAGGTATTTTTCTCGAAAAATAGTTATTCAGACATCTGCGACGTCTCGCGATGTTGAAGAATGATTTTTCTTCAATATACTAAATTTCAGCTCGAAATGTTCGATGGCTTAGAGATGTTTTAGCGGTGCTGTAAGAGTTTTGTTTTAGCCTTTTGGTGGAAAAGCCTTTCAGTTTGTTTGCGGATGTTCGCAACCAAAACTATCGTTTTTGTTTAAATGTTGAATTGTTTGATTTTTATTTTATTTTTGAAAGTCGTTTTGTAAGCGTTGTCAAATTGTGAAATATCGTCGTGCTTAATTTTACGAAAGTTTTCCCATAAAATGTTGTCAAGTTTAATTTCACAAAGGTTGTTTCGTAAAATGTCGTCGAGTTTAATCATACGAAATTTATTTCGTAAAATGTTGTCGAGCTTAATTTTACGAAAGTTTTTCCGCAAAATGTTATTGAGTTTAATTTTACGAAAGTTGTTACGTAAAATGTTGTCGAGTTTAATTTCACGAAAGTTATTTCGTTAAATGTTGTCGAGGTATTTACTTGGGCGTTTTTAAATGAATCGTGGATTGTTGTATTTAGACGCGATGTGTCGAATATGTTTAAGAGTTGTAAGAAAATGTGGAAAATTTAGAAGTAAGAATGCATTTCTTATTGCAAAATTTTTTCAAAATATCGAGTAAGTGAATGCATATAATTTGAAATATGGGAGTATACGAGTATACATATACGTACCCGCTTCCCCCATTTTTTTAGAAGAGGGACAGCTGCATTTTTCTCGTGAAAATTTGCCTACGTACCCCTTTCAGGGATCAAGCCGTCTCGTACTTCAGTTTGTTGTCGTGAGTTTGTTTACGTGTTTGGCAATGCGATATCATCCGTTTCAGCTGTGATAGCTATAGTTGGGTCAACGACTTTTTCGAGCGTGGGTTGCACCGTTTATGGAGTTGACGAATCTGGTTTGTGTTCTTACAAAACGTTTTCAGTTGACGATAGAGTCGCCTTTGCTCGTTTGGGTCTGACGGTCAGCGTCGTTGTGACCTGCCTTAGTTCATGTTCAGCTAGGATGCAGAGCCTTGCTTTTTTTCTGGCATTCCCAGATTGCAGATATTCTGTGAGGCGTTGGAAATTTGATGCCTAAGTGGTAAGTCGATAGAACCGCTCTCATGGAGTTTATCCATGGTGTTTTGAAAATTACGTTATAGATGGTGGGATGGTCGAGTACTACGAATTAGATGATTTTTGTGACTTCTTTTGTTGCGATCAGAAGCTGGATCGACTCGAGAGTTATCGTCGTCGTGCCGGAGATACCAGTGAGAGGTTTTGGCGTGGGCGTAATTTCGATAGTTGACTCCCATTCTGTTTTTCATATCACGGAAGATTATGTTTACGGTACTTCATGTATCGATGAGGAATTTGGCGACCTCGAGGTCTCTTATGACAATATCGATTACAAGAGGATCATTATGAGAGGTGTTGTTTCTGACAGCTTTGCTTTCTTCAAAAGTAATTATGTTACATGGAGAATCAAAAGACATGAAGAGGAGGTGATCGGGCCAGTGTGAGCTCGATTTGGCTTTGCGATGATATGCTTTATTGCGAAAACGATGTCTTAACAGTACTACGATCCTCCGATAATCATGTTTACTCAGCGACGATTGATATCGCTGTCTTTTTCCTCAGACCATCTTTCGTGCTTTCCTTCTGTTCGAGGACCGTGAGGAGCATTTCCGCCTTGTGGCATTTGATCAGACTTAGGCTGTCGATCGATTTCTTTCATAATGTCTTTTACACTGGATATTTCGGATATTTCTCCAGAGCAGCTTTGTCGTTAGCCTTGCCCCGAAAACTTTGTAATTCGAGTTGGAATGGCCTTTCGTCTGATGGAATTTGCAGAATGCTTTTTTGTTGTAGGCGGTGTTCCTAGTCCAGGTGTTTCCGGATGGTCGTCCTTGTTCGGACGACGGATTTATAGCATAATTATACGCTCCCTGAAGGTTCTCCCCTTTGTGATGGACGTACTTGTCGTTATGATGGTTCTTTCCTTTTCGACATGTGTTTAGAAGATGCGTCTTTTGCGGGCACCTTTGCTGGCTTATGCTTTTTTGACAGAATTTTCATCTCTTCTTCGATGTTAATAAAGTCTGTTGCTTTATGCAAAGCGTCCTGGATTGTACACGATTTTTCGAGAGCTATCCACTTTCTGAATTCAGATTTGTACCAAATACTTTTGCGGAGCGCATCCACGACTACCTTGTCGCTAATGCTGCTGAATCTCGACATCACAATTTTGAATTGTCTCTTGAAGTCTCGGAGAGATACGTCTTCTCTTTAAGCGAGGCTCCAGAGATTGATCTCGGAAGTTTCCCTATCCATGAACATGGACTACTATTTGAGGAATTATGAGGAGAGTTATCGAAAGTTTCCGATGGGGTATGCTTTTGTCGAGAGAACCATTAGAGGGCAGCCCCTTGGAGATGTTCAACGAACAGGAGGAAAAAACCAGCGTCTTTTTTTCCTTCTCTTGTTTTAACCTTCCCATCGCGATTTGGAAAGTCTGTAGGTGGGCTTTCAGATTAGTGGTGTCGTCGTACATCAGGATTTTGACTTTTTCAGGGTCCAAGATCGGGGCGTTAGTTATATGAGCCGTGAACAGAGTTTTTCGAGCCTCCTCGGGGAGTTAGTCGATTTTCGGGGTCGCGTTAATAGCATGGTGTATTTGCAACTTTACTGCCTGTATTTTGGCCACAGTTTTTGCGAGGGATTCGCGGAGATCGCGAATTGTGTCAAAATCATCATCATCAGTAGCCTTGTGAGCTTGTCAGCGCTTGTTTAGGATAAACCTAGCTTGTTCCTCGGCTTGTTTCTCTTGCTCTACCCAAAAGATATTTTCTTCTTCCTCGGTCATGGGCTTATCTAGTCGGGGATTTTATCGGGTCGTACGGTCTCTAATCCTCCTCGGATGTACGTCGACATCATCTTCTAGATCTTTGGAAGAATCACTGAGCTCTAGACTGACTCGTTCAGCTTGGTTATCCTCTAGTCCCTCGTTGAGAGGTGGAAGGTTACTTTTAATAGTCGCATCGGGAGTTATCTCATCGGGATTCTATTCCAGCGGCTTCTTTCGCGTATTTTTCGTCTCGCGTGGCAGGGTTGCAAAATTGAGTCTTCTCTCGCGGAGTTTAGTGGTTCCACGTGGGAGGATGGCTCTAGTTCTTGCGGTTAGTGTTTCCGCCTGTTTTGCAAGATAGCTCATTAGTTTATCTTGTTCTTCTAACTTCTTTTTGAGAGTCATGAACATCTTCTTAATTCCTTCAAACACCGCATTGTTTGCATCAGCATTGACTGCGGTAACGTTCATTGGCGGAGTATGCTCAATGTTTTCGTACGGTGGAAGACCATCATGAGCTGGTTGGTCATTTTGAGTTTCGGTATTCATGTTTCTGAACTTGTTGGTTGACTTGAAAGAAATCATTTACCCCCTCCTTCTAGCGCCAAACTGTGGGAACCGAAATTCACACAGTTGATTTCCGTTAGTTAAGAAAAATCGGATAAAAACCGGACTTTCCAAAGATCCCAGATTTTTGTGAGTCAAACGATTTTCATATAAGAACACAGCCAATAATAATAAAAATACTAGAAAGAAAATACAAAAAGAGAGAAAAAGGGTTTCTTATTCTGAATCGTCTGAGTGTTTCACAACAAGTGATAAGCCTTGGTTACGTGAGCTGATGGCGATTCTGCAATACAAAAACTTAGTTGAGTTGCAGGTCGCTAATAAACTAGGAAAAATAACCCTAAAACTCTAAATATTTCGGTGCGGAGAATTGGATGTGTTTGAGCTCTCCATCCTCATATCTCTTATATAGACTCTGTATCTTGTCCGTTTTCCTTTCCGGCCCCTGATTCTTCTGTGGAAATCTTTCTTTTCTGCTGTGGAAACATTCTTTTATGGATTCCTTCCATTTCTTAATGGCTTGCGGAACAATCTGTGACCGTCATCGTACTTGGCCGAATTCTCACCTAGAATCATAAGTGGGCCATTTCTCGCGTTTTAGGCCTTATTGGGCCGTTATGTGGTTTAGGAGATGTTACGATTCTTATCGGAGAATTGGTCTTTCCTACGACGATACAATATGGACTTCGCGACACTTTAGTCTTTACTGTTTCGTATGATTAAGTGGAAAAAATACATTCTTACGACTGTTCTGGGGAATGATACTTTTAATCGTATAGTTGAGATAATCATCGGTGTTTAGGTTAACCTTCATCGTTTTATACGATTAAAACTTATACGAAAGGATTTCATGATTCTTCAGTAAATCGTAAGAAATAATCGTATAGCTATGGTAACTTGGTGTTTAAGATAACCGCCACCGTTTACACGACTATTTGGGAATTTATACAAAAAGAATAAGTTACGATTTTTGTCGCAGAACTCTAACGGAAAGTCGAAACGATATGAAATGAATGATGGGAGGTTTGTGATGAAGTCAGCTCGCAAGCTGAACCAGGCGAGCTGGATATGGCGAGCTGGATCTAGCGAGTTGGATCTGGCGAGCTGGATCCGGGAGATGGATCTGGCGAACTGGATCTCATGAGTTGGATCCGTGTGTTAGATCTCGCGAGCTGGATTTGTGTGTTGGATCTGGCGAGCTGGATCTGGGAGCTAGATCTGCGAGCTGGATATGCAAGCTGAATCTAGCGACCTGGATCTGGCGAGCTGGATCTGCGAGATGGATATGGCGAGCTGGATATGACGAGCTGGATTTGGCGAGCTGGATTTGGCGAGCTGGATGTCAGTTGTTCTGCGTATGTGTTTTCGTTTAACCATAAACAATATTCAGAGCTAAAGAATTCTTACGAAGACTTTGATTTACTTGTTGTTGTTCGAAACATATCCTCAATGTCTTTCGTATATCACGGGCATTGACTTCGGGTATGCTAGCTTTAATTCCGTCAACTTACATACACGTATTATCTCGCCTCGTTAAAACCTTAGTGATAGGAAAACCCGGTGGGGAAAAAACCTTCTCGTCTAAGGACAAAAGAGTACGGAGATAATCGTTTAGCGCTATTGGAAGATCGTTGCTTGGTTCTTCCAAAACATGTCCCTTACGATGTTTTCGGAAATCTCGCGGCTTGTACATTGATTGGGATGATACGACTAGTGCGGTTTGATGTTCGGATCGTGTGATTACTTCAATGATGGTTTTTAGACATCGATTTCGTTGTGACTTATTTTGACTATTTCTTTGGTGGATCAAGGTATGACAGAGATGGTACACTCCATTTGATATCCTTCCCAACTTCTTAATTTTCTCCCCTAGTACCGGGAAGACTTTCTCATCAAAGTGGCAATCAGAAAAACGTGTTGTAAGTACATCACCCATTTGTGGTTCTAGGTACCATAGAATTGATGAAGAACGAAAACCAACATATATGCCCAACCTTCTTTGTGGTCTCATCTTTGTATGTTGCGGTGGGACAATGGACACATAAACCGAGCAACTGAAAACCTTTAGATGGGAATTATTTGGTTCTCGGGAAAATGCTAGCTGCAATGGTCTTGAAATTAATTGCAGACGCTTAATTAATGACTAAACCAAACCATTTTGAGTATGAACATGGGCTACATGATGTTCAACTTCAATTCTCGTAACCATACAATAATCACTGAATGCTTGAGATGTGAATTCACCAGCGTTATCGAATTCAACTCTCCTAATTGGATAATAAGAAAATTGGGTTCTCATTTTGATTATTTGAGTTAGGAATCTAGAAAATCCCTAAGTTCGAGATGATAACATATATACATGTGACCATCTGCTTGAAGTATCAATCAACACCATAAAGTAGTGAAATGGTCCATATGGTGGATGTATTGGTCCAAAAATATCACCTTGAATGCGTTCAAAGAACTTTGGTGATTCTTTATCAATTTTGGTTTGCGATGGTCTTATTATTAATTTTCCAAAGGCACATGTTTCACATGTCATTTTATTTCCTTCATTGATCTCAGGGATTTTCAATGATTGACCATGTGAGATCTCAATGATCCTTCACATCATACTAATGTGTGGGTGACCAAGGAATTCATACCATTATGTGAAATCACTTTGATTTCCTTTGATCATGAAATTCGATTATAATACATTTATATAAGTTTAATGCAAATTACCAAATAGAAGTTCTGGGAATCTTTCGAGTATAACTCGTTTGCCTTCTTTATTGGAAGTAACATACATATACTTCTTTCCATTCTCAGTTTCAGACTGAGTGTCATATCCTTGAAGGTATATGTCTTTAAAGCTCAACAAATTTTTTTTTAGAATTTTGAGAATATAAGACATTATCTATGGAAATTATTGTTCCATTAGTCAACATCAAACTGATCTTACTAGTACCTTTAACAAGGTTCACCGGACCCGATATTGTGCTAACAATAATCTTTGTCATTTTTAAATCAGAGAAATATCTCTTATCATTAAAAATAGTATGTGTAGTTCGACTATCTGACATACATATTTCTCTAAGGATTTCTTGGGATGTTCCATTTTTTATAGTTATCCATTTCTGAAACAAACATAATTATTAATGATAAGAAAAAAGAAATTATTCATTGCAAACACACAATATTATACATTGCAAACACTCATAATAGTTATATTAAAACGATATAGAAAATATTTTATTTGTTGAGTACGAAGATACATAATATTATACAAATGCATTCATCAATGCTTATTCGACAGCTTTTCACATTTTTTTCACTTTTCTGCAAATGTGGCATCACCAAAATTATTGGCAAAGTCCGAGGAATCAAGGTACGTCGTACCCTCGAAGTTTTTAGTGAGGTTCACTTCTTTTCCTTTGCCTTTGATTGATTTTTGGTACAATTCACAAGACTTTGGGTCAGTGCGGAACACACGAAAATAATGCCCTATATTTCCACATTTGAAACAGACATTCTTACGCTTCTAGGTGAAAGTTTCTTGGGTTCTTTTCCCTTTTGGGAATATCTTGGTCGAAACCATTTGTTTGATCTTCTCCCCAATGGGTTGTAAGTTCCACCACGTCCACCACGACAACGACCACGATAAGCCTGATCTTGCCTCATCGGGTTGTTCACATCAGTAGCGTTTACCTCAGGATATGTCCTAGTTCCAGTAGGTCGGGAGTTATGGTTTTGAATCAAAAGCTCATTGTTCTTTTCTGCTAAAATAAGTGCCACAATCAAATCATAGAACATTTTGTACCCGATACTCCTATACAGAGTCGGTAACACACTATGTTCTTTGTGAAATGTTAGAAGGGTTTTCTCAATCATTTCTTCCTCGGAGATTTCTCTGCCACAAAATTTCAATTTTGACACGATTCTCAAAACCACAGAATTGTTCTTATCAACCTTTTTGAAAGCTTGAAATATCAGGTTCTTCCACTCCTCCAAGGCGTGAGGGAAAGTAATCTCTCTTTGATTATCAAACCTTTTCTTAAGAGCTGACCACAATTCTGTTGGATCTTTGATGTTCTCATAATCATGCGTCACACTCTCATCCAAATGTTTTCCCAAGAATATAATCGCCTTTGCCTTTTCCGTGGAGGTAGTTTTGTTCCCTTCTTTTATTGTTTCAGATAACTCCGTTGACTCGAGAACAATTCCACATCAGTGGTCTACGCTATGTAACTAACGCCAATACTTTTCAAAGCGGAGAACTTGATACTTTCAACGTTTGTCATTTGTATCTAGAATATTAAATAAAACTTTATTATTTTTTTTAAAGTTAAAATGAACCAGTTACATTAATCATTACAGAAATAATAAAAAGAAATACAGCAAACACGATTAAAACAATATTTCTAATATTTTCTCTGTCGGTAAATTCTTTAATAAAAGAATCGTGAATAGAAATAATCATCCTGAAGAATAAAACGATTGACATTAAATGAATTTTTTTAAAAAATTTAACATTTTGTGAAATTTCTTGAGAAGTAACTTGATAGAAGATAAAAAATTTGATGAGATAAAATGAGTGAAATGAGAGTGTATTTATATATTAAAAACACTGTTCATAACCGTTAGGAAAGTTAAAGTATTTTTTTTGAAAATTCTTCTTTGTGACCGTTTGGAATATAAATTAGAATAAAAATTAATATGAAAATTTTAATAAAAATTTGTGACCATTAAGAGGATAAAACGAAAAAAATTAATCTAAAAAGTTAACATACATCAATTTAATCAAATAATATAACTAGATCATAGATTTATATACATGTGGTTGAGCTTCCATTTATAATAATATAAAACGGCATAACCGATCGAAATAATAATATATATGGCGGTTAAAATGTCCGGGATAATAACATATACACTACAAGAAAATAGGTGTTTTACATCACTTATTTCTAATATTTGCATTATTTATAAGTGATGTAAATAAAATTTGTATCACTTAAAAAGTGATTTAATAAGTGGTGATGCAAATGTTTTGCATCAGTAAAAACAATCAATGTAAATTTTGCATCGGTTATGTAATTGATGTTGATATGTATCATTTGTAAGAAATAATGTTGTATTTTGCATCAATAAATTGATGTTAGTGTTTGTTTCATTTATAATAATTGATTTTAATATTTGTATGATTTATAATTATATGATGTAAAACTTCGTATCAATTTTTATAAATTATTCAAAATAGTGTTATTTTCAGTAAATAATATTAATCATTAAAATAGTGTAATCGGATTATTTAATTAATTAAATATTTACTAAAGATATTATTGTTGCTATTCACAAAAATAGTTTACAAAATAAACAATTAAAAATATTTATTATAAAGTAGAAACTAAAACTAGTTACAATATCTAAAGAGACATAACATAGTAAGATTTTTTTCTCCAATCTCTAAATAAAAATAATTTTTAGTAAATATACTTAAACTATATTTTCTCTTAATAAATGGTGAGATACGAAATTCATGTTCTTCTTTTCTTTAACATTCTTCTCTCTCTCATCTCAATTTTTTCGTTCTGGAGGATTCTCTGTTGAATGCTTTTGCTTCGATAAATACAACAAATGACTTCACCTACAATAATATCATATACATATGATATACTTGTATTTTAGCATATTTATAGCTTTGTTTTGCATCCATTTTAGGTAGATTCACTAGCATTTTGGAACATATAGGTTGCATTTGCATATAATTTCATATTTAAGGTGTTGAAGATGGTGAAAAAAAAAAAGGTGTTGAAGATGAATAAATTCAAAAGAGAGATCATTTGGATACAAAATAGCCAAAAAGGAGACTTAATATGTATCAAAACAACAAGCCTCAAAGATCAGGCAATTTGGGGATATTAAAATGGAAATTTCATAATGGCATCTTGAATAATCTTGTAGCCATGCATTCAACCTTTCCAAAAAACCAAAGATCACCCTAAACGCCCCAGGGAGTTGCAAGATATGAACCGACAAAGTTGTGATCCGCTAGATTCGAAGCTCTGAACCGTTCACCCCAAAGATGCATCTTTTACACCACCGTAAACTGTGAATTAGGAGAAGAATTCTTCATAAAAGTTGTATACAATTGAATCATCTTTCCAAAGAGCTATCGCATGCCATCATAGCTTCAAAGGTGAAATAGTTATGGACCCCA
Organism: Iberis pinnata; assembly: GCA_900406425.1. NCBI lineage: Eukaryota > Viridiplantae > Streptophyta > Magnoliopsida > Brassicales > Brassicaceae > Iberis > Iberis pinnata. Next base: position 534 of record OVBE01005502.1, on the reverse strand, counting down.
TACTGAAGACTGGTCAAGCTGCTCGCAGAAGAAAGCATACCAGACGGATTCAACCGATACACATGGTCTGATATAAGCATATCGACCAGTGTGTATCGGTCAAATTGACCGATACAAAACATGAAGAAATCATATCGACCACTGTGTATCGGTCAATTTTTCCGATACCGAGCTGAAAAAAGTCAAAATCAAGCATTGACCAAGAGTTTTACCCATTTCTTTTTGTGGGTTAACCCACATGTTTTTGGTTAACCCAAGATCATTTAGGAGCTACTATTTAAGTGTTTTCAACCCTAATTTTTAGACATCTCATCTTTTCTTTTAATCTTTGATTCACCTTTTGTTTAGCACCCTTTTCTCTAGTTTTCTTTCAAGTTTTATTGTTTGTTCTCCAAGATCAAAGAGATCTCCTTTGGAGATTTCTCTTTGATCTTGGAGGAACTTCATCTACATTTAATTATGCATCTTTCTTCTTTTTTTTGTTCTTGCATTTTAGGACTTAGTTTTGGTTATTGGATCTAGGCTAGATAAGAT
>OVBE01005501.1:0-21602 GCA_900406425.1 Iberis pinnata | reverse complement strand
TTTTTATTTTAGGCTTTATTCTTTAAAAACTATCCTAAAAAAACTCATTAAATCCTCTAATGGAGCTGTTTTAATATCAGTGGATGTGAAATTGGACTTCAACGTTTTTATTTTGGTTTTGAATTACGAATTTGTGGTTTGATTGGATTGTTGTTTTGAAATATTTTGTGTATTTTTGTTTATTTCAAGTATTTTTTTATTTCGGGTCTATAATATTCGAAATCAAATATTTCAGATTTTTCGATTCGTTTAATATAGAACTGAATCTATCTTAAAAACTGAATCAAAATATTGTAAAATATCGATTAGATATTAAATTTTTTTATCATAAAAATCAAAACTATAATATCTTACCCGAAAACAAACCGAATACCTAAAACCTTTTTTTGGTATAAATTTTGTAATTCTCTGAAAATCAAATGGTCATTGTAATCAGGGGCGGACGTACGTAAAGAAAATTGGGGCAAGTGCACCCAACTCATTTAAAAAAAAACATATAATTTTAATTAAATTTAATTAGACATTCAATAAAATAACACATAAATTCTTATTTTTTTGTTAATATAACATTTGTGCCCCCAACAAAAAAAGGTTCTAGATTCGCCCCTGATTGTAATGTATGTATAATATATATATATATATATATATTACAACCACTTGTTGTATTTACAATTGATATCTGGTTGTTTCTTGATTAAAAAAAAACATTTTCCATAAAGATTTAAAGAAAAGAACTTAAAATATAATTAACCTAGGAAACGAAAGGCTAAACTTCAAAATGTAGTGGAATGGACAAGTGTAAAGCCGAAAATATAGGTAACTTGTGCATACACGAAAATATAACAAATTGTTTGATGACACCCAATAATAAAATAATAAATATTATAAAATTAATTATTTTCAGATTTTTTTCTTGAGGATACAAATTGTTTCGCGTTTATGTAGAAATCCTTAACTAATCTCTCTTTTTATTTCTTTTAATATTTTTCTCTGCCTCTCGGCGTTTGGATTACATCTCATCGTCTATCGTCTGTCGCTGGTGTCCGGCTCCATCGCCAGCACTCAGCGGCCCCCGTTCTTTGTCTTTCTTTCCATTTTCGCTCTACCGTATTTGTTTCACCCTCGTTCTTTCATGTGTTTTCTTTTATAGGTCTGACTTGCGGCAATTTATAGAACCTTTGGATTGCATGCGAGTTGGGAGTTGTGGTGAAATCGCCGTTCTTGACGCCCTCCGATTTTATCTGTCGCGATAGTGGTACTGGTGGAGCGGATTTCATTGACAAGGGGTGACGTTTTGGTGGCCAGCTCTATCTTGGGTGGTGCTCTCAAGGCCGCAGTACTGTTACTTGGTTTCAGGCGGTGGCGTGTGGCGGTTGGTCCGAAGGTGCAGATTTGGGTCGACTGGCTGTGGGTGGTTGGCGGTGGCGACAATATTGGTTGGTCTAGGACAACATATTGCATGAATATCTCTTAAACACGTTGTAAATGTAAAACCTTCGAGCGGAAAAGAACTTTCAGAAAAAGCGAGACATCGCGAACTCCCGAAAATAAACTTTCAAACTCGAACAAACACAATCATCATAGAATTTAAAACTAAAATGAGCAAACACTTGCTCCTACATCGAACTCGTCGATTGGCCCTGACGGATGAACTAGTTACTTAACATCTCGTAAGATTGGTTCTCATACATCTGACACATGGATAAATCACTATAAAAACCGAAATTTTGGTCGGCACTTCTTAACGACTTTGAAATTTTCTTCGGAGAGATGCTCGATTCCCAATCGATGCGAGTCAAATATGCCGAGAACCTATCGTCAACTTTGATATTGAAACGGAACCAAGTCAAAATCATGAACATGATACGTAAGTCGGACTAGTCAATGCACGCCCTAAAATCAAGAGTAAGCTTAAGTCTTGCCCTAAACTCAATATACTGGTCTCTAACATCTCTAGACATAGTATCTAACTGATACGAGATTCCTAAATGTGTCTCATCACTTATATATGTAGGTCCATAAAACCCGAGAATTAAGCTTCTCGAAAACTTGCACACGAAACGGATAAACGGATGTGGTGACCATCAAAGTACGAGATACGAAGTGACTACTCGTAATCTTAACTCCAATTCTCTAACATCGCTTGAAAAATATAAAATCACAATTCATTAATATAAAAGTGTGAGCGGTCTAAAATATAAAACCTCAAAGCACTGGGGGACCCAAAGCCACATAGGGCCAGGTCCATAACTTAAACACGGCCATACTCGGCCGAAACAATCAAATACAAAAACATAAAAACCAAATTTCCTAAACAGAACAACAACCTCATTCTTCATTCAAGGTGAGGATCTCCTCTTCACCTGCTACACGGCCAGAATCCGCCACCGCGTCATTTTTTCCAACTTCACCTGCCTCGCAGGGCTCGATATCCTTAGGATCATTCTTCACTGGGCTATCGAGAAAGGCGGAAGATTACAATCAGACTGTAGGGCAGTGAAGATAGAACCAAAGTCTCCTTCAACAGCCATCAGCTCTGCTTTACGGGCAGATAACTTGGTCTATTCCGTCTGAAAAGACGGAGGTTCTTTGCCTTGAAAAACCTGAATCTTTCTCAATCCTCCTTTTATGACCGCTAGGGCCAAGTACCTATTGTGACCATCCATAAATAATACAAGAGAGCTCGTAATCTTGGCCAAACGAGTTCGAAGGTCGGTGTACAGATTGACCCTCGACTCGGCCCCAACCTCTGTGACTCCACGACTCGATGAACTATCCACAATATGCATTTGGCGCTGTAAATGATGCAATTCACTCGCCTTAGACTTCCTACCATTCTTCTCCTTAAGCAAAGAAATCACCGTCTTCCTGAGGTCCCTCTTGAGCTTGCCGATTCGAGCTTTGAATTGAGACACTTTTGAGGAACGAGCATCCTCAATTACTCCCAGCTTCATCTCCAACCGTGCCGACTTCTCCTTAGACTTAGAAAGCTCTGTCGTAAAATGTTCTACCTCCAACCCGAAATCACCAAGTATCCCGTCAATCAAACATACAAGCTACACAAGATAAAAATGAATAAGGGAACAACAAATATGATAGAGAAGGAGTTTCGAGATAAACGTTGGTGCGATGTCGCGACATCGTACTCGAGCTAGAAGCCCCTATTGGCGAGGGTCCAACCTCAACCTCTCTTCTCAGCTGCCCCCAAAGTAGCACAAGGCCTCTAGCATCCGCCCGAAGCAATAACAGGAGCATCACCGGGAGCACGTAGCGCAAGGAAAATCTCTCGGTTGACGGGAGAAGGAGAATGAGGCATTAAGTCAGTCCCATGCTCATAATCTCCGGCAGGAACGGGAGTCGCCAAAGAACTTGTTGGCTAGATCTCTCCATGATTCATATTAAATGGGGAAGAAGGTGTTAGCTTGGGCCAACGACATGGCCGGAGCTAGAGTTCCTACCGACGTAAAGAGAGTAGAGCTTTTTGCCTCGGCGTCACGACGACATAGTTCCTTTTGGAAAGAAAGGAACTCTACCACATGAACTGGGACCCCCTCAAAAATTGGATAATTGGAAGAGTTCCCCGGAAGGGCGCTACCTACGGCGACGATGCTATCTTTCTGTTCATTACAAGGAGAAGTCATCTTGACAAAAGCTCTCAAATCAAAAGTTTGAAGGAAGTGGGAATGAATGAAACTGAAGATTGAGAATCCATTACATATGAGAAATTTTTTGCAATAAAATAATCTTTAAAACGCTAAGACTATCTTGCAAAAACATCTCGACCGTGGATTTCGATAAAAAAATATACATCATTCTCTTGCAAGAATCAAAGTCGAAACTTGCGAGCTGGGGGGCTAACTGTTGGAGTTAAAAATGCTATACCCGAAATCAACGTCCAAGATTTCCGAAAGATCTCGACAGATATGTTTCAGAACAACAAAAAAGCAACCACGATCTTTGGACAAACGCTTTGGTTATGAATCTAGTCATTTTACGGACAAGCAGAATCACACACGATCTGCTCGCCCGTGGGCGAGCAGAACCGCATATGTTCACGTTATGCTTTCCCATGGGCGTGTAGACGTCTCGGACAAGTCATCTCTTGTTTCGTATCGTTTTGAGTTTCTGTTGAAATTCTATGATAAAAACCGTAAAACTCATTCTTTTTGTAAAAAATCCAAATTAATCGTATAAACGGTAACAGTTAGCTTGAATACCAAAGCTATCTTATCCATACTATTATTCTCTACGATTTACGAAAGAATCATAAAATCCCTTCATATGAGATTTAATCATATAAAACGGTGATAGTTAGCCTAAACACCAAGGATATTTTAGCTATGCGATTTAATTTATCATTCTCTGGAATGGTCATAAAGATGTATTCCTTTTTATTAATCGTATAAAACTATAATGGCTAACTTAAATGACAATGTTATCTCACGTATATGATTGACATTATTATTTTGCGAAACCAGTACCATATCATTGTACGAAAGACCAGTTCTCCGATAGGAATCGTAAAAATCATCTAAACCGCAAAACGGCCCAAAAGAGGCCTAAAGCGCGATAACTGCCCACTTACGATTTTAAAAAATAATTCAGTCCGAGAATTGTGCCGGTCAATCCTAGTCTAGCGAGAATTGAAAATGGAATTTTCTTAAAAGGAACATTTCCGAAGAAGGACAAAATCGAGTACGAAAAGAAATATTTATGTAAACTAGAGAAGGAAGATTTTCGCGGAAAGATGAACTCGAATTGGAGGCAAAAAAGGAAACAAACCCGACCTTGGAAGTATATATAAGAGAAATTAGAAGGAAGAGCACAAGACACATTTTTCTCTGTAACCAAACACTTAGAGCATTAGGATATTTTACGATTTTGTTAGCTAGATGCGACTCATTTAGGCTTACTAGTCTTAGGTTATTTTTACTACGAAACTCGCCAACAGCTCACGTAGCCAAGGCTTACCACTTGTTGTAAAACACTCCTACGCAGATTTAGAATAAGATCTTCTTTGCTCTCTTCGTAGTTATAAATTTGCATCTTTTTTACTTATTTATCGTGTTATGATCTTGTAACATTTGGCTTAGCATAAATCCAGGATCTTAGGGAAAGTTAGGGTTTTCTTGACTTTCCTTAACTAACGGAAATCGACAATGCGGATTTCGGTTCCCACAATATGTTTTTTGTCATATTAATTACTAGAGCACAACATAACGACCTAGTAACACAATCTCTATAAATGAGAAAAAATATATACTATGTAAAAGTATTTTTCTAAGACCATGTACAATGGTGGTGTCGAAAACTAAATTCAATAGTTGAATCATTTTAATAGAATGTTGAATTATAAGTTGAAAATGACATAGAGATTTTGGAGTTTGAAGAATATCAACTAGGTGTACCAATCAAGAGGAGGAATATAAAAAAATGAGAGATAAGATCACTTGTGATTGGTTATCCAGATTTTATTATTATTTTTTTCTCTTACAATTACAATCAGTTATTTAATAAAATATATTTTAAAAATAAAAATATGTTTATATAAAAAATTGTGATTTTTTATTTTTTTTTATAAATAGACACTTGTTTCATTTAATAAGACACAACAAACATAATTTCCTTTTATTTTTCCATTGTGTGTTTTATTTGTAATGTCTTCTATGTATCGTATTTTATTTTTATTGTAATTTTATTTGTTTAATATAATATATATGTATTTAAAAAATATTTTTTAAAATATAAAAAGTAAACAAATATTTTTAAATTAAAATCAATCACTAATTGTTATTAAATATAATTACAAAAACATGAAACAAAAACAAATATGATAGAGTAAATATTGAATTTGTATTGAACAAACTTTGTAGTAAGTAAATGTTAAATGATTGTTGAATGATGAGATGAAAGAATAAAAAAAATGAGATAGAATAAAAAATAGATATTAAATATTAAAACTATTGTTGATGGTCTAAATGTTTTTGAGGAGAAAATTATATGTACTGCCATAAAATCCACTGAGTTTATGAGGAATACCATATTGGTAGAAAAAGTTAGAAAATACCATATGTCACTTCTAACAAATTTACCTCTACTGCCTTTTTCGATTTTCGTTTGATTTCAACAATTAAAAAAATATTTAGTAGGAAAGCTAAAAAGCAAGCTCAGACATCGATTATTGTGCTCAGAAAGGGCTTTAACAAAATCGATATCTTAGAAATCGGAGGAAGAAGCGACTGAGCAGATGTCATCGCCGATTAAGAAAAAGCTTCGGTTCTCGCACACGACGCAAGAAAAATTGTCGGCGCCAACAATGATCGGTCAACCCAGTGTTTCGACGAACATAGGTTCCAGCTCTAATAAGAACATAAGTTCTCCGATTCAGGTGAGTATTCTGGTGTTGTAAACATCGTTATTATTTTGTGCATGAAATATGACAAAACCCCCGGTTTGTGCTGATATAGCCGGTGATTATGTCTTCCGGGAACAAAGTAGACGACAAGGCAGAGAAAAATATGTCCACGGAAAAAAACCAACATGATGCTGTCAACGTAGAAGGTTCCAAACTTTTAGCCACATGCAAAGCAGTAACCGTGAAGGTAGAACATAGTTAATCACAATATGGTAGTTTGTCCGAGAACATAGTATTACATGTCCTTCACATTGAAATGTAGGGTGAAAATGACGATGATGCGGCAGTATATGTTGGAGGAGAATTTGAATTATGTAGGCAAAGTGAAGATTCAGATTCTAGTGATGATGACTACCCGTACGCAGGTTCCGCAACACCACCGTTATCTAGTGATCCAGCAGCTCATAAGGCTTTAAGTAATGCGATTCTAGAAAAAGAATGCATGGATCTATTACGTCGGACTGATCTTTGGGACTTCCAGCTCCAGTTGGAGAAGGTATGCAATATGTACGATGCCTTTTCCAAGTTTTATAGCATGGACAACGACTGTTGTCAGTGGACATTTGTGATGGTCAACGAGTGGACAAATGCGCAGGATTTTCTTATGCGAGGTGTAGTTGAAGAGGAGGTGAATGCGACACAAACTGAAGCAAATCTTGAAAACGTTGTTCAAAACTCAGTAGTGGTATGTTCATATGCAAATAAGTTTTGTATACAATATAGTGGACAATTCATACAGTGTGGACAAACTCACTCAAATTATATAAAACTTAAAATTGTTTCTTGTTTGTAGGAATCCTTCGTAATTGGGGTGGAGGAACAAGAGGAAGAAGTAGAAGACTTGCAAGTTGCGATTGTATACGGCCTCTAATTGTATTTTATTATGTTTCGGTGGACAACGCAACAAAACATGCTGTCCACATCATTTTAATATCACATGGACGTTGGCAAAATCTAATATATGATCTATTTTCATCGGCATAACATAGACTGGTGAAGGTGCATTGGAACACGAGCATGATGAGCGAGAAGATGGAGATAAATGTCCATAGAGGTAGCGGTTAGTTGTCAGCAGGATGTTGGAGCTGATATTTTTATAATGTTGTGATGCAATGTATGGACTTTGACGGCTATAAAATGTTTAGATTATGTATGTCGACACTGACGAGGATGGAAGTTTTTGTTTGGCAGTACCTATATATGAGGACATACTTAAGTATTGTGGACTAGACATAACCGTGTTTTTATAATGTTTTTGATGCTTTTAAAATGTCTTAAGCAATGTAATGTATTGTTTGTGGCGGTTGTAAAATGTAGGGGTTATGTATGAGGACACTGACAATGATGGATGTTTTTGTTTCACATAACCTATATACGTGGACAAACTTATATAAAGTGGACGAAGTTTCACAATGGACAAACATTGACGTGGAAAAACTCATATAGAGTGGACGAGGTTTCACAATGGACACACATTGACACGCATAACTTAGAATTTATAATGGCGCGTGTGTTTGTTTCACATAACCCATATATGTGGACATACCGAATTACGGTAGACGAGTCTTCGTAATGGACATACATACCATCGACTAAAAAGGTTTGATGTTTCTTTACAATGTTTCATATAACCCATATCCGTGAAGAAACTTAATTAAATGGACGAGTTTTCACAATGGACAAAACTAAATCATCAATGAAAAAAAGGCAACATGTCACGTTCGGTAAATTTACAATAACTGCCCCTACTTTTTCGCAGGTAAATAATTTTTTAAAAAAACTGCCATATGTCACTTCTTATGCAGAATTGATTTTGTTTTTCAAAATTTTAAAACAAAATTTACCTTTTTTACTTACGATGTAATCGTGGTTACAGTTAAGAGAGAGAGAAAGGTAGTGAGATGTCGTCGCCGACTGAAAGAAACCAGTCCTCGACGGCAGAGAAACTTTCTGGTCGTCTCCGAGATTGAAAGGGAAACCGCCGCCGCAAACGAAAGACCTACAACTGGCAGATCTAACGCAGATCCAAACAAAAAAAGCACCAGCGTCGACTTCAAATCAGAAAGGAACTCGGAGAAACCCAGCCCGAAGCTCTCACCCGAAGACTTCTCGGAAGACGAGTCAGAAATCCACTATATGTTCAACAGAGGGGGAGAAGGCGAAGGCTGCGGGTGTCCACGAGAAAAAGCCGTCTACTGAATAAAAGGAGCAAGCCGGAGGTGGGTTGGTGGAAGAGAAATCGGCAGACAAGAGAGATGTGCGCGTAGCTGATCCAGATCTGGTTCACACATACAAGCGGAAGCACGGCGTGGAAGGGGATTATAGGTTTTTCCACCAAAAAGGTGCTATAATAATGGACATATGGCAGATGATGTCCACGCACATGTTGATCCTGTGGAAGGGGCGAGACCTAGTGAAGATGCTCCAGACGAAGGAGCTAAGTAAGGGAAAGAGGTGAGAATTGATGGGATATATCTGGTGGACACGATGAATAAAAATTTTCCCACTCAAAAAGACCCACCGGATGTCCACCAAGTTGATAACACTTCGGGTGGACAAGAACAAGACCCAAGTAATGTCGACTATCAGGAAGCCAATTTATCCACGACAACAGACTCGCCTGTCCATGACTCGCAGTGGATTAGGCTGGAAACGGCACGGCTTCCTCGTAGGCTTTATGCACTTGATCGGTATCCTCCATTCGGTAGGATTAACTCATATTCCAAACCAGAGTTTCTCCTAGATCTTGTTGAGGCTCTGGAAGGTACTGAAGCCTTGGATTTCTTGAAGTCTTCAGTGTTTGGACCATTGCTAAATATGCCGGTGCGGACGGCATCATTGTCTGTAAATTGGTACACCAGATGTTGTGTCGTTCATTAGTAACCGAGAGAAAATATGAATTATGGTTTGTTTTTGCTGGTTCATCATTTTGTTTCTCTCTTCGTGAGTTTGGTATTGTTACCGGATTACCGTGTGGACCATATCTGGAGAAGGCGGTGCTTGAGAACCTTCAGAAACCAGAGAACCCCAAACAACCTTACTGGAACAAACTAATAGATAGCAAAAAGAAAAATTTCTATATTAAAGAGATTGTTGAGTGGCTGAAGAAGGACAAGAGACTGCCGGAAACCAAGAAGATGCCACATTGGCGAAGAATCCGACTTGCCTTGGTGGTCATAGTTGAGGGTATTTTGTTGTGCACTACCAATCCGTTGAGGGCTTCGAACAAGATCGTTGAGATGGTTAAAGACATAGAAGGTTTTTAGAGTTATCCGTGGGGACGCGATTCGTTCCTACTAACTATTAAGATGGTCAAAGTTGGAAAACTATGCAAGGATCTCGATAAACTAAGAGAGAAATTAAACCAGTCCCATACGGCGACACATGGGTTCACCCTCAGACTTCAATTGTTCTTCTATGCTGCTATTCCACAGTTTCTGAAGATACTGCCAAAATCTCGACAGGTTGATCACTATTTCACGCATGAGTCTATTATGAGTTTGCCGGCGTGCAAAATCTTCCACAACGAGAACATTTTACAGCTTGAGAATTCTTATGGGGTAAGTCTGTTTAGTCTTTAATATACTGTTCGTTTAGGTATAGTGAGTATGCAATCATGGTTTCTAAATTTTGCGTGGACATATTTATGTCAGACCGCTATTACCAGCGGACGACCACACTTATACATATGTTAATGATTATTGGATGGACGAGATGGAGGACGAGGCTCTTGATTACATAGAAAGTCTGCTTGCCGACGGGTTTCGATTCGAAAGAAACATGTGGCAAGGTGGCTCAACCATGTTTGATCCGATTGTCGTGCCTGACATTGTGGCTGTCAATAATGAGAAGAAAGCTAAGCCTTCAAATCCGGCTCCAAAGAAGAAGATGCGTGTTGAGGAAGACGAAGAAGAAATCTTATGTGCAGAAGATGTTTACAAGCATGTTGAGTTGATCATCGCTGATCACAAAAAGGAGATTGAAGGTATCATGGCGGATCAGACACAAATTATTATGAATTTAATAGAGAGTGAGAAGCCAAGGATGAAGGATGAACTAATGGATGAGATTATAAGTCAAATGCGCAAGGGTAGGAAGTCTATGGATGAAGATAACGTTGAGAAAACAATGTCTCCTAGTGCGCATTTAAGCAAGCATTTCACCATACATGAGTGTAGTAGTCCTGCGACCCATGTGGATAAAGCCGGAACATCAATGGATGACAAGGTAGATTTTGATGAGTACCCAGGGGTTGAGAACATTCTAACAGAATTAGCACAACATCTAAGCATTATACTCTATCACATTTTCTCATAATATTGATGTTAGGGAGCAATGACCATGAAACAAATATGTTTTTGCAGCCGATGACTATGTCCACTACAGTAAGGGTGGACGAAGATGTATTCAATCGTTTGGCCACCGAGAATACTGAATTAACTTTCGAAGACACTGGAAATCCAGAAGTACCACTGGTAAATGAAGTTACATCAGGCACACATGAAGAAGAGGTACCCGAGAAGGTAAAAAATATTCGTCACAAAAAGTTAGTGGACAAACGTAGAAGTAATTATTAATAACTACAAAGAACTGGTTATGTAACCATTACATGTACTTGCAAATTTTGAACTAGGTACCCCAAGACAATGTCGTGGGCGTGGAAAAAAAACTATATGAAATGGACAACCAAGAAATTGACTGTGGAGAACCAAAAAACCAACAGGTTCGGAACAATACATTATGTATTGTTATGTCTGTGATGGACGTGGACAACTTTATCTATTTTCTTAGATAGAAGTGGACATAACAATATCAAGGCCACCGTGGCCGACTGCTATATATTGCATTTTCAGGGTGAGGTCGAAGATGTGGAAACAGAAAGATTGAATGAAGAAGAGGGTGGAGGGGAACAAGGAGAGGAATTACATGAAGACATTCAACCTGCAAATGTATGTTTTTGTTTAATGTTACTATAGTAGTTTAGTGGACATCTACATAAGTTTTCCACACAAAAACACCATCATGTTCACCGTAAACAAGTGCTCAATGCTGCATTTCAGGTTGAGGCAGAACATGTGAAGGCAGATAGAGAAGAATGTGAAGGGGACGGACGAGAAACATCACATGAGGAAACTAAAGCTGTAAATGTAAGTATTTGTGAAATGCAATCAAGAAGGTTTCATGGACATCTCCACAACTTGTCCACAATAGCGTCTCCATGAAAAAAATTGATCAATGTTGCCTTTCAGGTTGATGTCGAAGATACGAAGACAGACGTTCTGAACCCAGGAGACGTTGAAGGGGAGCAAGGAGAAAAAGTACAGGAAGGAATGGAGGATGCAAATGTAAGTTTGTGTTCACTGTTAATAAAGAATGTTCAGTGAACATATATATAAATATGGGTTGTCCACATGTTTATAACAAAGAAGATTTCATGGAAATCTCCATAACTGGTCCACAATAGCGTCTTCACAAAACAGAATGATAAATGTTGCCTTTCAGGTTGATGTCAAAGATACGAAGATAGACGTTGAACACATGCATGACGAATGAGAAGGAGATGACGATGAGAGCGGGGTAAATGGTCGACGTTGTTATAGTTGAATACCTAACAGGAAATGGTTGGTGTTTAGTGTAAGTCAATGGTGTTACAATCTTGTAGGATGAGGACAACAGTGAGGACGTCACTGATGCAAGTGAGGAGGATGTTCACCCAAATGCCGGCGTAGTGGTCACCACACCAGGATCGAGGAAACGCACTGGCCAAAGAGTGCAGAGGACAAGGAAACGACCTAAAAGATTTGACGAATCACAGACACGAGAAGGCCAAGCCGTACATCCATCTCTCGCTAAGCTAGATAGTACGTTGGAGAAGAAATTCGTTAACAAGCTTAAGGCGTACAAGGAAAAGTAAGTTGTTCTCATATAGTAAGCTGAACTTATTCACCCAATCAAGGTTGTCGTATAATTACATGCTTTTTACTATTACTAAAATGTTTTATACTAACAGAGAGTACATAATTGGCGGTCATCACGTAAAGAAGTCGTTCTTTACGGAAATTTCCAAGCCTAAAAAATGGATGGACACGAGTGTAAGTAACAACGTTCAATTATTCATATGGGAAAATTTTATTTTGTTTCATAACATCTTTTTATGGATGTGTTATGTACATCACATTGACCCTCTATTAACTCTCCTTTGGAGGAATTTGGGCGACACGCTATTGGGCAAGATGATTGGTATAGCTGATGCGTTTTTTGTCCGGTTGTTGTCCGCGGATCACCATAAGTTAAAAAAATCCAAAAACCAAGCTGCATGGTCGTGGAATAGCACGACCAGGAACTATGTTCGCGGTATTGTCCCGGGGCGCTTCAACAAGCTTGCATGGTATATAGACGTCGACACTATTTATGCACCTATGAATTAGGGGAAAAGACATTGGGTTGCATTAGTTATTGATCTTATCAATGGAAAAATCACCATCTTAGATCCTTTTATTAGTGCAACAAACGACAGGAAGGTGGAGACGATGATGGAACCGTTCGTGGACATGCTGTCTGCTGCAATTAACCAACTTGTCCATCCAAGTTGGGTTTCAACACCCATCCCAACCACATTCGCCTACGACAGGATTAGAGAGGTTGCTCAGAATGAACGTTCTGGAGATTTTGGTTCATTATGCATCAAGTTTATCGAGCTCCACTGTAAGGATGCGGAGTTGGTCGGAATCACAGAGCGTATGGTCAACAACATGCGTATGAAGTACGCATTTGATATTTATGAAGAATTCATCACTCCTTTAAGAGATTGATGTTGTCTGTCTTTTGTGGAACTTCTATCTGAAATATGCAAAAAAAAATTCATTTCATATGTCTGTGTTTTAAGTCAAACTGGCTGATATGTATGGTCACATTAATATGTCTCATCAAAAACTGCTTTATTTGTTATATGGGGAGTTCATAGTTGACCAATTAGGTCCATACACAAATCGCTTAAGTCAACAAATTACAGACATGTCCATTGCAACATATATGTCCACCAAACATAATTATAGACATGGTGCACATTGAATCGTGTGCCACCGAGATGTAATAGTGTTGTTATGGTTGGCGTGGTTGGTGAAGCTATTAATACATTAAATAGCTTCGCTTAATGTAAAGCACCTTATATACCCAACATGACAACATTATATTGGTCAAATTTCCACATATCAATGGAGGGGATTAGCTTCTTAAATCTTCCCTTACATATTCGAGTTTCTATTGTCTCTCTTGTTGCACAAAACGATTTTCAACATTTAGGTTCACTGATTGCATCCGGACATGAAGGCTATAATCGTTCCACGAAAGAGTTTTGAAGGCAGCATCTCTACATATGATTGAAAGCTTCCCTCATCTTGCAGCCACAGGTTCTAAGTTTCACCCCTTCATATATGCATGTGCCTAAGCAGGGAATAATGCCGCATGTTATTTAGAGGGTGTACGATTGTTTGGGTGTGAATGAGAAGTTGAAAATGCCATCGACGCCTTAGAGCTCTGCTACCCGCCATCTTCAGGGCTGAAAAATAGGCTAATGATTGCGTTACTTTTTTATTGTAATGAGAGAGTACACTTTGCTGCGGGAAGGGTTGTTAGATTCCTAGCGGTATCTCCATCCCTTGATCACACAATTTGCCTAATTCACAAAGTTGTCCACGACATTTGCACAATGGCTAACACTAATTTGCATAAAAAAGTGGTCACAGCAAGGGTTATACGAAGGTGCATTTCCAGGCCGCTTCGTTTATGTTGTTTTAGATGCAACGCCAACCAAAGATGTCCACCATGCTTACTCAAGTGGTTTGCATTCACACTTTAGAAAAAATATTATTGGTGATGGTCAACTGTCGTGTACTTTTAAATTTTCAAAATAATTATGTCATTTATGTCAATGGAAACAAAGTAAACGCATAATGTAATGGTGCACATAATTCGTCATATGTCCATAGCAACTATGTTATTTCTATCCATTATATCCATGTAGGTTGCGGGTGATTTTAGAAGCCAATGGTGTGTACTTTATTTTTTTCCATGGATCTTAATTATGTACCAGAACTCCGTTAACGCTAAGGAGGCGAATTCAATACGACAACCAAATAGGCAAGTAGACGTACGTTAATATGTCCACCCGAAAAATCACCTTGTCCACTAGACGTAAGTTAAGACGTCCACCCAAAAAACACTATGTCCACTAGGTTTAAGTTTGTCCACTAAAATAAACAGGGCAAACATACCCTCTGGACAACTTCTCCTTCGCCAACACTGATACATCGTATCTTATAATAAACATCAAACAAACGAAAAAAGGATGCCCAATATACATCTAGATTGGGTTTTTACAACTGGCCCGGTTGTGACCCGGTAAGTTGCATGTTGTGCACTTCCGTTGCGCATGTTGGGACCCCTGTCAATACGGTGCAATAAGTAAACATTGATCAGTATAATAAAAAAATTTCAAAATTAATAAATGATGTCTTTCGTTGTATATTACACTCACTCAGTATTCTCCTTGGGAGGGTATTCTAACGGTCCTTGGTCTTCTGGAGCTCATATTAGTTCGTGGAGGGTTCGTATGTTCATCCAACATACTCGGTGGGAAGTCAATGTCCTTCTCCCTTTCCGGAGGCATAATTATGTCTTTTTATAATCTAGCCCATTCACCAACCGAATAACACTTTCCAACTAAAGAGTAGATATCGATGTTCCGAATACCAATAGCGGAAAGAGCATGGCAACATGGCACTAGCAAAACATCAAACACTCTACATGTGCATGTTTTCTGAAACAAGTCAACGGTGAACACACAACCAATATTGTCGGTCACTTGGTAAATGGTGTCTGATGCTCCTATAACTGCACAATCGGTAGCATCTCTTAGATGTTCAATCAGCAAGTCTTCTATTTGAGGGGTGCATATTGACTTTTCATTATGAGCTAGTTTTATCCGCACACAAAACCAGCCCATCAATGTCGTTCTTATTGATTCAACCATGGTAGCTACTGGAAAACCGAGAGCCTTTTGAAGAACCGCATTAAGTGACTCCGAGATGTTGCTGGACATTAAGTTGTACCGCATACCGGGAAAATAAGCAAGTGTCCAATGAGGCAATCCAATATCCAATAGATATCTAGCACAACTAGGGTTGCGTTTTTGTACCTCTTCAAACCAGTACCGGAAATCGCCAATTGTGTACGCTCTTGCTGCATTGGAAACCATCTTCGCAAGCCCTTCACATTTGAACATATGTTTCACGTTCCGTTCCAAATACAAAACACAAGCATCGTGTTTTTCTAGGGGATACACCTTCTTTAGTCCCGCATATATGGCTTGGTGTCGGTCGGACACAAATACTAGATCTTCTGAATCGTGGACAAATGAACTAAGTTGACTGAAAAACCACGTCCACCCAGCAATATTCTCTCCATCAATAATCCCAAAACCCAAAGGGAAAATCTGATAATTCCCATCCTGTCCACTTGCGGCTACCAAACAACTTTTATACTTTCCCTTGGTATGCGTTCCATGAATCACAATGACCTTTCTTAGATGCTTGAAACCCGAAATGGACGCACCAAAGGAAAAAAACAAATATTTGAACGTTCTCGGTCCATCAACCGTCTCTTGAACAGTTTTAACCTTTGATATGGTCCCCGGATTGGTGAGCGTCAATAGATGCAAATATTTAGACAGAAATTCATAACTATCTTCTTCACTCCCTCTTCCTCTTTGCATTGCGATCTCCTTCGCATACCATGCTTTCATGTACGAAATCTGTACATTATAATCGGACAACACTATCTCGGAGACATCACAAGCACGAGGACCCTCTTTTCCATGAGCATACCTCGCTTTTAACAACTCTCCGAGTATGCTCGCTGTTGCTTTTCTCCCAAATTGCGATCGTGTACTAACATCACATGTGTGACCTAACGTGGCTGTCCGTACTTCGACAGAAGGGGAACCCTCGATAGTTGCTGCATACACCCTCCAATGACACTTACGATCAGAGAAAACATAAATTGCTCTTGTCTTGTATGATGCTTGTACCTTAAAGTTGAACAATCTCTTAATAGAGTACCTTGAAATTGCCTTATGAAGCTCACTCTTGTTCTTGAAAGTCATCCCAACATGTAGTGCATCACCACCCTTCTTCATATTCATATTCGCTTTGTCACTTTGCATTTTGTTCACATTGTCTCGGAATGGTGGGGCGTCAGTGGTTAAACAAACGACACGTAACGCCCCTGTATCATATTCCATCGATCTTACAACACCATCTCCTTCTTCTCCACTTCTAGAAATTGCTTCGGTAGTTGGATCTTGTCCACTATTATTGTGTCCATCATAACACTGTCCACCTTCAACTCCAACAGTCCGATCTGTCCTTCCCCCAACCCTGACAACAACATCTTCATCAGCATCTACAAGCCTGGCACGCGACCCTGGTCAATCATCAACAAGTTGGAATTTGTTTCAACATCCACATACATCTAACAAGTTGTCCACCATATATATATATATATATATATGTCCATCCACATACAAACTGTGTCTTCTCTACCTGGATTGTTTCCACTAGAAAACTGTTCACCTTCGCTTGCACCCAACAGAGGTGAACTTTCCCCAAGCTGGTCAAGATAGTGTAATCCTCCACTTCTAGAAATTACTTTGATAGTTGGCCCTTGTCCACCATTATTGTGTCCACCAGTACACTGTCTCCCTTCACCTCCAACAGTCCGATCTGTCTTTCCCCTAACACTGACAACATCATCTTCATCAGCATCTACAATCCTGGCATGCGACCCTGGTCAATCAACAAAAAGTGGGAATTTGTTTCAACATCCACTTACATTAAAAAATGGTCCACCGGATATATATATGTCCATCGACACACAAACTTTGTCTACTCTACCTGGATTGTGTCCACTAGGAAATTGTTCACCTTCGCAAACAACTAAAATATGTGAACTTTCTCCAATCCTGTCAACACCATCTCCTACCTCATGCGATTCTGGTCAACCAACAAGTGTTACCATAGGCCAATGGTTCAAATTAGACGCACAAATAGAATATGTCCATGCCATATATATATATGTCCATACCTTCATTATCATCTGCTGGTTGTCCATGTGATTGGCTTGCATCACCACCATTACTTTGTTCACCAGTATCAGCATAGTTTGAACACAACGACAACGTTAGATTTTTGCTAACAACGTTACTAACAATAGTTGACTAGTTTCTTCTAACACTGTTCATACTTGCTTTTATAGTTGCATACGTATTGGCATATGGATCCCAATCCGGAGGGTAGTCCCTATCTATGCACTCCCGCATGAAGTAAAAATCATAATCGGGTGATTTCTCACCACACTCATCATCACTGTTTTCCGGGCTAGTAACATGCTCATCATCACTGTTGTCCGGGCTAGTAACATGCTCCTTTCCAGTTTGCTTTCTTTTGAATCCAGATTGCTCGTTCATTCCCTCCCAACTATGTCCACTCAAACCAATTAACATTTCTCGTCCACCAGTCCCAGCTAGTTGCCCGCCACCAATCATTTCACCATCTCGTCCACTGTTGTTCACTCCGTAACCCTCCATGTGCCCCTTCTCTATCATGCTTACAATATCTAAGAAGTTTTCGTCCTCATATGTTTCAACCACCTCGTTACAAGGCTTCTCATCTACATTCGGTTGTTCAACACCAGCCAATTCCTCACACGTTCTGTCCACCGAATCGCACCCTTCCATTGTCATAAACAGATTAATTTCAGGAGTCTCCGTCATCTTCTGTTTGAATCTCCGCAAACTATCTTCGTTGTCCACCTGGACAGAAGGCATTCTAGACTGTGTGAAAACCATATATGTGCTCTTCTGCCAATAGCTCAATACTATGTTGTCCACTCGTACCCTACCACCATACCCTTGGACTATCTTCTTTATCAAATCTGAGTAACTTTCGTGCGCGCTTAGGTGAAAACACTTCGCATACATATCCCTTGCAACCTTGAAATGCCATGTTCCACGTTCCAAGCACTCCCACGTACGAACAATTACTAGGACATTGTTGTTCATTCGTAGTTTCCTACATACACAGACAAACCATAATTTAACATAAGTCACTACATTTCATATAACTATATGTCCACGCACCGCACACGCTGTCCACCACATACAACGTTCACAAACTACGTCCACTTCAAACACATATGTCCACTACATATAGTTCATATGCTGAAACATAGCCACTGAAACTTACTGAATCCCATTACATGTACATGATTCATCTATCTAATACCCAAGCCAAGAATATGTCAGAACAAAACCCAAATCATAAACAACCACCATATAATCGAGATATGATTTCTCGTCCACGTCTAAAAACATATGAATCTCCACATTGTCCACCGAGTATCAACTTTCGTCCACCAATTTATTGTTTCAACAAAAAAAAAACATTAATTGACACCATTAATGTACTTGCAGATCGAGCTTGTTTGCTGGTTCAGATGCAACAACACCATTTACTCCTTAATTACGACACTTATTATTTTCTTTCCAAAAAAATAATAATTAACCTATATTTATTTAGCCCATCTACTCACAATCAATTGAGCATTAATTGCTCTTCTTTTTGCCAAGTTCCCGCGACACAAACTCACTCTCCCTTTTTGCCAAGGGCATTTCTGTCAATCTTTCCATACCATTAGTACAATTTATTATTGTAGTTATTACAAAAAATGGGTTTATGGTATTAATCACAAGATTTTGAGCTTTTATGGTAGTTCTGATAATAAACCCCTTTTTGAGGCTATCCACATTACCAATTTAACAAACAGAACCAATTAGAAAATGACACATGTCATTAATGTTACATTACCATTTCTCTTAGTGGGATAGGATATCATAAGTTCCTCTAACTATAATCTGTTCGATCTCATATTTTATAGGCTCCAAAATTTAGACGACAAAAAAAAAAGTTCTAGTTTCATATTTCAATCTTGACTATTCTTTCTGTTTTAAACCTAATCATTGTAGAAGATACTCAACATGTACTTGAAATCATTCTTAATTGTAAATTTTACTAAAAATCTCATAACTGTAATACCACTAGAGGATAATTCTACTCGTGGGATGTTCAAAATACTTTTTGGTCAATTATTTTTACTATGATATTAAATATATTTTGTAATTATAGTATAATTAGTCATCAATATAGAAATAATTTCTATCCACAATTTTTTTTTTATCATGATGATCCGACTATCACACAATTATAGATGCACTGTCATATGTAGCCTTTTTGTTTTAGTTTTTGATCACGCACTATACTTTTGTTAAGAAATATCACTTCCTCAAGTTACAGACAACAACAAACAGTTCATGCAAACAAGGAAAATTCAAATTCATCAATTCAATTTTATAATAGATATGATATTTTTGTATAGTTTAGATTGTTTTAGATTTATTTTTGAGTTGTATAAATGTAATACTCATTACCGTTCTCTACGATTTGGTTCTCTCAATCTATTCCCCATTACGCGTTTATTTTGTGATTTGCAGTGCTTGACAAGTTATCAACTGGTCGGCGTATGCGTACTTGAAGAATCATTCAGCCTTCTGTTCTTTGTGGGGAATCGAATGAGATCATCGATCATCTCTTTTTCGCATGCCCCTATTTCTTTACGGTTTGGTCTGCTCTTGTGGAGTCGATTCTTCGTCAAAAGCTGACTCCAGACTGGACCAGGACACATCTCTCCCTCCATCGGTCGGCCTACAATTCTTTAGATCGGATCCTCCTCAAGCTCTCTTCCAAGCAGTGCTTTACCATCTTTGACGTGAACGGAATAATCGTTGCCATGGTGGTCCCTGACGTCCCATCTCTCACTTGTGCAGCTTGATTATCAGCACCATTGCTGATCCCGAACTCGCGCCTTTATCAGCTTGCACACCGTTGGCTTTCACATCATGGCAGATCTACTTCTCGCCATCTTTCCTAGTTGTTTCCATGCCTGGTGCTTAGGTTGTACTTTTTTTTTCTTCTAATTCTAGTTTTGTCTTATTATATTTTGTAGAGTTAGGTTTTAACGAGGCAATCCGGCACCCACCCATCCGCATAGTGAATAGTGAAGTGCACCATACTAACTCTTCTCAGCTTTTTGTTTCATATTATTTTCTCCCTGTCTCGGTTTTAAATACATGCTGGCTATACACTCTTTAATCATTGAAAACACACAAAAAGTTCTCTCTAAGTTAAGTTTTTAAAAAAGTGTATTTTGTTTGTTTTTGTCGATTTTATAAGTTTCTTTCGTTAATCTCATATATCTCATTATAAATTTAATTTACTACTAATTTTTACTCTAATAATTAATAGTTATTTTTCATGGTTTGAACGACATGTCTTTAGTATAGATGAACATTCCACTATGTGTGTATATATTTATTATATTGAACATCCAGTTTTTACAAATCTTCTTCTTTGGAAACAAATAAATGTATGTGTCATATGGACTAAATATATTTGAACAAATGGTGAATTGTCGAATTGTTGCATATATGATATATTTAAGCTTTATGAAGTTGTTGTATATAGTTATAGTTTCCATAGGTATAAATACATAAGAACTCTAACTTTATAATGAGAGATTTTGGAATAAAAGAAATACGGAATCTTTCATAAACAAATAAATGTCTGTGTCATATGGACTAAATACATTTGAGCAAATGGTGAATTGTCGAATTGTTGCTTATATGGTATAAAAATTAAAAATGATGCTTGAGATATGATGTGAGGATTGTATATCACTATTTAAGTACATATGCAACTTTGTGTGTGACTCAATTCAAGCAAGAAACGTTAAAAGAAAATATGACTAACTTATTTGTTTAACTAAGAAAAGAAATAAATAACTAAACCGATATATTTTTAGATCATTTGTTGGTTTGCCTTTCGATTAAGCATTATTTTGACTCTCATCATAGTTGCACCTACATAACAAATCTTGGATAATTGAACTCTTTTACATGTTAGCAGATACATACTCCAAGAAACACATCCATTTACAGTTTAGCCATGTTAAAGGTTTCATGTGTTGGGATTTTAGAAATCCATAGCCTTAATCCATATCAGTTTCTGATGAATAA
>OVBE01005500.1:0-21603 GCA_900406425.1 Iberis pinnata | reverse complement strand
AACTCGGAACGTCTTGAAAAATATTCACAATTAATAACCTGAAACACTTTAAACTCAAAACTAAAAATAAGTAAGTTAGGACTAGAAACTGACTCAAAATTGAAAAATAACTAAACTATACTCTAAATAGTGGGTTGCCTCCCTCTCAACGCTTTGTTTAACGTCACTTAGCTTGACGGTACTTACCTCTAAGTTGAAATGGAATCAACATCCAGCGATGTTGCATAACATGCTCCAAATCTAGACATCTCNACTTAGCTTGACGGTACTTACCTCTAAGTTGAAATGGAATCAACATCCAGCGATGTTGCATAACAGGCTCCAAATCCAGACATCTTCAGCTTCAGAATCTTACCCATCACACCTTTAGCAAAATTAATCCCTTTCTCTTTGAACTCCGGGGTGAATAAAACTATAAACTTTGAGAAGGGTTTCTAAAACCCCTTGCTTTTCACATTATACTCAATTGTAGCCCCAACTATTGCTTGAGGGATCAAAGCCACTTGTAGACTCTTTCTTTATCTTCTTTGGTTCCACTTTCACCCTCTCCCTAACCTTGTGATTACCATTCTTTTTTGAGAATTGAGGCTCTTTGTGTAAGGCAACTACACACTTAGGATCTTGGTAAATATGAAATTCATGCTTCATCTCTTCCTCTTTCACCATAGTTAGCCTAAATATTCCTTTTGAACAAATCTCTGGATAGAAAACCCGCTTCTTGATGTTTTCAGAGATATACGCTGATTGGGTAGATCAACAACAGCTCCTATGGTTGCAAGAAAGGGTCTCCCGAGAATCAAAGGTTCATGTGGATGCTCATTCATCTCCAATATGTGGAAATCAACAGGGACGAGACAATTTCCAACTTGTACCAATAGATCTGAGATAAAGCCATTGGAAGAGACAATGGAATCATTAGCAAGCTTGAAAATCATGTGAGATGGTTAGATACCTGGTAATCCCAATTATTCTGCAATATTCATCGATATAATGCTCACATTAGCTCCAGTATCACAGAGAGAATCTGTGAATTCTATCCTATTAATCGAAAAAGGAATAAAAATTTCCCCGGGGTCTTGTATCTTATGAAGCGTCCGAAGTGAAGTGGGTTGCTTTCCAATCATCTCTCCATCCTTAAACTCTGATTTTGGGCTTCGTAGGTTGCACCGGGTATAGAACTCTGGGTTTGTAAGAAATTAGAGGATTTTCATATTTCTGGGAAAAGGGGTCGATCGATCTTTCTAATTTTTGTAACCAAGTCCGTATGCTCGATCGGGAAAACGGTGCCCGATCAGGTACTTTGCTCTGAATTTTCTTCGGATTTAGGGATCAATCGGGCAAGTGATGTGCCCGATCGATCAAAATTTCCTGGAATTTTTTCCACTGGATGCACGATTGGGCCAAGGGTGCCCGATCGATCTCCTCCCACGTATTCACTTTGCTCGATCGGGCAAGGATTGCTCGATCTTGAAGTATCTTCTAAATATTTTTCTAGCTTCTCAAAATCTGCATCTTGTTCCAAATCATCAGTTCCTTTTTCCAAATTATCAACTAAAGTCTTGCAATACCCCTTTGGATTATACTCAAATTTCCCAAGAAAGATACCATCATGTCTTTTCACAGCTTCAGAGGTCTGAGCAACTTGTATATCCAAATGCTTTACAAGTGTTGATAGTGCTTCAAACTTTTGATTCAGCTCTTTCACTTCTCTTTGGATTACTGTTTGGAACTGTTGCTGTCCTTCCAGAAGTTACTTAAACATCATCTATACTACACTACTTTGTTGAGGTTGAGCTTGTTGAAATACATGCTGAGAGGTTTGCTGAAAGCCGCCTGAATTGAAGTTCTGCACAAAGGTCTTTTGTTGTTGTGGATAATGTTGATCTTGGGGGTTCTCAACATTAGTGGTTCTCCAAGATAGATTGGGGTGACTCTTGTTGAAGCCTTGATTATATCCTTAACTGTACGCCCTTTGACCTTGACCATTGATGTAACTCACTTCCTTCTCAACTCCCACAATATTTTGCTCTTGAACTACAAAGCAATCGACTTCAAAATTGTCTACAGCATTGACCTGTTTCTGATTTTGATTCTTTAGAAGTTGAGTGATTAATCCTTTCATCTATGAGAATTCTCTTTTTAGCTCTTTGAGTTCTAAGTTAGCAGCCAATACATGATTCTTAGTTTGGCGATCAAACTCTGGGTAATGATTGTTATTGCTAGCTTGTAGATTCTTTATCAGACGATAAACATCTGGAACAGGTTTCTGCATAAAGTCTCCATCGCTTTCTGTATCTAAGGACAGTTGGTATTTCTGTTCAATTCCTTTATAGAAGGTATTGAGGAGACTTACATATGAGAAACTGTGGTGTGGACAATCACGAAGTAGCTCTTTGAATCGCTCCCAAGATTCATAGAATGATTCCACCGAGTTTTGTACAAAGGAAGAGATCTTGTTCCTCAAAGTGTTAGTCCTGGTAGTAGTAAAGAAATGATTTATGAACCTGGCTTTGCAATCATCCCAGGTTACAACGGATCGAGCAGGTAGAGACTTTAACCAGCGAAGTACTCTTTCAGCTAAAGAGTGACGGAACAAAATGCAGTGCATGAAATTGCTGGTTACTCCTTTGAGTTTAATAGTGCTGCATATGTCCTCAAAAGTGTCAATGTGATCCATTGGGTGATCGTTTGGTAAACCACTGAATTGGTTGTTACGGATCATCTGAACAAGCTGAATAGGGATTTAGTATTCCCTTCGCTGAGGTTGAGCGGGCTGGATGAGATTCCTGTTAGCCTATAATGCTTGAGGATTGTTGTATGAACCAACTAGAGGATGGTTCTGAGCATTGAGCTAATTAAATCTCTCCGGATCTCCATACAAAACAAAGTTCCTTGCATCTATGTTCTGAGGATTAAGATTCCCCAGTGGAGATTGGTTGTTATCAGCTCTTTGTTGGCCATGTGGCACTTGATTGTCGTTACCACCACCTTGCACTTGGTTAATCAGTTGATTGAGTCCAAGAGGAGGTGGATTGATTTGACCTTCGAGTCCGACCGGAATGATTCGATCAACGTTGTCAGCCATTGGATTGGAAGAGCATGCGTCTTTCTTTTCTTTCCTGTTTGAGCGTTATATCCGTGCAAGTTCCAAGTTACTGAGGCTTAGCAATTCAGATGATTTTTCAAATCTTCTGATCATACACCTGTAAAACAAAAACAAGCAGAAAAGAACGAGATGAGTACTGAAAAATAAAAACTTTATACTAGATTCTAATAAGAAACCAAAAAGGCACTATTGATCCCCGACAACATCACCAAAATTATGATAGGTCTAGAATTTAAATCCTAATACTAATACTGTAGAAAACAGATCAATGTAGCGAAGTATAGGGTCGAATCCCACAGAGATCAGAAAGTACACGTTCTAGTTAAATCTCAAATCAAGCTAAAGCAGAAATAATTAAGTCGGTTGTGATTGAAATCAAAATGGTAAATAGAATCAGTTTAAAACTATGAAATACAAGCGTCAGGATTCAGGGAAACCATAGGTAGTCAGGATTTAAAGTCAAATTATCATTCAAGGATTTTCTTTGAAAATAGTTCTATACATGAAAGACAAAGATGGAATAATCTCCTCTCGGAGTATTACCCTATGCTCAAATTATCAGAGATAAACTCTCACCGTCTTAAATAATTGATCATTCAATACAGTTCAGATTCAATTTTTCACAAGCAAGAACACTTATTCATCTAGACTAGATCCAACTTCTAAACCAAATCTCTTTGTGTTTATCAGTCTAAATTCAGTGAACTAGTTAGCTACTCTATTTCATGCATTAATAACAAGTCTAGACTAAGAACCTAACAATTTTTTGTCCCCTTATGATAAATCTAACAATCAAAACCTGATTTTTCTAGGAAACCATAAAATATAACTAGTGAACTACTCAGACATTGACAAGCAATCACAAATCAATATCATTGAAGAACACATAATGGAAATAGAATAGATTATTAAAAAGGGTTTAGAAATCTTCTCCAAATATAAGGTTGAATCTCCTCTCCCTCAGTAACTCTCTCATAAATAAAAAAAACTTAATGAGAATAAACCTAGCTAAGAGGTTTTATAGTGTAAAAAGGAAAATAATAAAAAATAGGAAAACTTGATAGGCTTGAGGACTTGATTTGCAAAATTGGAATCTTCAAATTCTTCTCGGGAGAAGTGCCCGATCGAGCACATGGTTGCCCGATCAGGGAACTTATGATATTGCACGACTAATATTCACTTGCTTGATCGATCCAGAAGTTCTGATTTTTCCAGAGACTTTTTCCCGATCGGGCAACACATTTTCCCGATCGTGCACTTTGTATTGCAACTCCTGAAATCTTCTGAAATCACCTGAAATGCATCGTTTTGCTCCGACATGACCCGAACACCTAGTAACCTGAAAATAGACCAAATATGCAAGGAAAACACTCAGAATAATGCAGAATAGCATACATGAATGCCCAGTATTATGCATTAAAACCGAGTAATATCAAGTGCGTGTATTGTTTTTTCTGGTGCACCACAACGCTTACAAGCATGTGCTAAGCCTAGTCCTCTTCTCCTCAAATTCTAACCTACTGGGAGTGAAGAACTGAGTATTCTCCATAGGTAGTGTTTTACCTTTGGGGCAGCCTTTATATTCCATACTAACTTGTTCCAATCAATGGGTAAGGGAGAGGCCTGGGAATGATGCAATCTCTGAATCAAGTATCCAGACTTTGTGGTGTATATTCCATCTTGAGTTGGTAACCAAACCAGAGAATTTGGTAAAGGTGAGAGAGCAATAATCTGCTTTCTAATAATGTCCTCATACTAAGGTAAAATGCTTCGGATCTTCTGAATGTCCCATTCTCCAGTAGTTGGAGAGAAAAGACCCGAGACATTTACGTCAATATCAACCTTGTCAGGTGGACCGATCGAGATTTGGGGCGTGTGATGAGAGAGCCAGATGTTCGACCAGACATTTACATAGAAACCATCCCCCACAATCTAGCCATAACCCAGCTTAAGAACCTCACGACCCTCTAAAAACCCGTGCCATCCATGCGAAGTCGTGGCTGTGGGTTTACATGAGAGAAAGGATGCGTCGTGAGAGTATTTTCCTCTTAAGACCTGGTATAACAGAGAGTCCAAGTCTATTAAGAGTCGCCATCCTATCTTCGCAAGGAGGGACATATTAAAAATTTCGAGCTCTCTAAAGCCTAGACCTCTGTTGGCTTTATTCCTAGTCAATTTCGACCAAGCAACCCAAGCTAATTTTCTCTTTTTCGGATTTTGATCCCACCAAAAATGGGTAAAAAGGGATTGTATATGTTTCAATAGGGATCCCGAGAGCTTGAAACAAGACATAGCATAGCTAGGGATGGCTGCCAATACTGACTTGAGAAGAACTTGTTTACCGGCTCCCGAGAGGAATTTTTTCGACTAGCCTAGAGATTTTTGCCGGATTATGTCAATGATGGTAGCAAAAATATCCTTTTTCCCCCGTCCGAAGTGTTCCAGTAATCCCAAGTATTTACCGATCCCAACTTCAAGTTCAATTTGAAGCATCCGTTTTACCCGAGCTTTTTAATTCGCAAGTGTTTTGGATGAAAACGTGATGGACGATTTGTTCAGGTTTATTACATGTCCCGATGCTTTGCTGTACCGAGCTAAAATGTCTTTTAGGGCATAGCAGCTTGATGCTTTAGAGCTAGTGAAAAACATCATGTCATCGACAAATAATAGGTGATTGATCAGTGGGCTACTTCGAGCTATTATGACACCGGGTATAAGGCCTTTACGTTGTGCTAAGCTGCAGAGACTGGAGAGAACCTTNAGCTAGTGAAAAACATCATGTCATCGACAAATAATAGGTGATTGATCAGTGGGCTACTCCGAGCTATTATGACACCGGGTATAAGGCCTTTACGTTGTGCTAAGCTGCAGAGACTGGAGAGAACCTTAGAAAAAATGATGAAGAGGTAGGGCGATAGGGGGTCGCCTTGTCAGAGTCCACGCGAAGGGTACACAATACTGCTCGAAGTATCATTTATAAGGAAATAATAGGAGACAAATGATACACATGCCATAATCCAGTTTATCCACACAGAGTAGAAGCCTAACCTTTGCATTGTAGCGCGAAGAAAGCCCCTCTCTATTCTATCCTAGGCCTTGCTCATGTCCATTTTAACCGCCATGGTGCATCTCTCTTTTGCATTATAGATTTGTAGGTAGTGGAGAATCTCATGTGTTATGAGCACATTATCGGCAATAGCTCGCTTTGGGACAAAGGCCGATTGGTGTCTTGAGATGCATTTGCTTAGGAAAGGCTGCAGTGTTAGAGTTAAGATCTTTGCTATAATCTTGTAAAAAACCCCACATAGAGCAATGGGTCGGTAACCACTGACCGTTCTTGGCATTTGCACTTTAGGGATTAACCGAACATGAGTTTCATTAAGTTTGTGTGGGAGATGAGATGATACGAAAAACTCACGGATTCTCTGGGATATATCTTTCCCTACTATGTTCCAAAAAGACTAGTAAAAGCTCGCCAAGAATCCATCGGGGCCGGATGCCTGTCGGGATGAATAGAGAAGGCTGCCATCCTGATTTCTTCATCCGTAGGGGTTTTTATGAGCTGGTCATTGTCCTCGTTTGTGATACAAGGAAGAAGAGCTTCACCAATGATATCATAATTCGTCGTTGGCATGATTTGTAAAATTCTCTGTAATGGGACGTAATGATGGAGCTGATTTGGTGAGTTTCAAATCTTTTCGTTCCCTCCGGGTCAACCAGCATACTCAATGAACTACGGACTTGGAAAAAGGATGAGTTCTTGGACATAAAGTTAGCCTAAAATGAAAATGTATACTTTTTAAAATACTAGCCTCAGTTATCTACATTTTCTCCTAATCCACGATGAGCAGTTTCGTGACAGAAGGCTAATTCCAAGTCTCTAAAAGACATAAATGTCCTAAAATAAACAAAACATAATAGGAATTGAAAAGAATATCACACTCGTGATTTAGCCTAAGCATATTCACATTAGTTAGAAGCAACATATCAAATGAGTTGTTGGGAAACCTTATTCGCATCAACATATCTCTTAAAGCTTTATCCAAAAACTCTTCAAGTTTAAAGACAAAACATAAATTTTTTCTTCAATTACTTCCTTCATTTCAAAACAATTGATGTTTAGAAAAAAATTGTTTCAAAATAATTCATTGTTTTTAATACAAAACTAAACATATATTTTATTATGTGACTAATTTTTTTATATGTAATTTTATTATTGTTGACTGATTTAATATAAATATTAAATGGCGCTATTACTATTTTTTGTCATCAATTGGATTAAAAATAAATCTATTTTCCTTTACAAAAATGAAACATCATAATCCATAGATTTTGACTGTTAGAGTCTGAAATCTCCGGATATGAGGCATGATGGTATATTAGCTTTTTGATACTTTTTGGCATGAATTTTGATTTCATTTTAGGGTGTTTAGGTTCTATTTAGGTCTAGAAAATTGCATCTTTGCATATTATTGCATATTTCAGGTGTTTAAGAAATGCGGAGCTGAATTGGAATCAAAACCGATGAGAAAAGATCGAAAAGGAGCTTAAAAAGATGGAAAAAGGAAAGTGCAAAGGCCAAACCGGTATAGAAGAAAAGAATTTTGAAGACTATACCGGTTTGATGCACCGGTTTGCATCAAATTGGGATGCAAACCGGTATAAATTCTTCAAAATCTAGAGAGCTGGCGTGTTTAGTTGCACCGATTTGTATAAACCGGTGCAACTGCTTGAAAACTCATACCGATTTGTTGCACCGGTTTACACTCAAAAAGTCAACATTTTTCAAGAACTTTTCAAGTTTTTACCCATTTTGACTTGGGATAACCCATGTGTTTTGGGTTAACCCAATGCCATTTTTTGGAGACTATATAAGTTTTGTAAATCTAATTTTATCTTATGCTTTATCAAAACTTTTATTCTTTTAAGAACACTTTGTAATCCTTTTGAATCATAGCTTATTTTTGAGTTTGATTTCTTTTTTTGATTGATTTTATCTTATCAAATCTTCTTCTAATCATGATTAAACATATCTCTATCATAAGATTTTGTGTTTTCTCAATGATTAGTGAGTAGTTTCTTAATAAGCAATGGTTAGGTAGATTATGTTGATTAAGTGATGGAATATGATGTTTAGGATTTAGTTTTCTTAAATCTTCATGTAGTAGATGTTCTTAATGCTAGATTTGACTTGATCAATTGAATCTAGAACATAGGAAAAATTGTGCCCGAAAGGTGTTCGATGAAATTCATGAACCAATCGATGTATGCTAAATGAGGCCTAACCAAGAGATTTGTGTTAGTTAGTTTAGTGGTTTATCATAGATTAGAACTTAATGTTTCATAATTGTGTGATTATCCGTGAGATTGTCTTAATTGAATGATTAGATAAAGAATTAGTACCATGAGAGTGGATTAGTCTATCTATGGGAATCTTAGACCAAGGATTAGCTTAATAGTTAGCATTAAACATCATAGAATATCACTTAATCATCCGACCATTTTTTTGCCTTTTATCATTGAATTTAAGTTTAAATTCATGTTGACTTTTGCTTAATTACTGTTGACTTTTACATTTTTGACTTTTGTTGACTTTTTGATTATTGCATGATTAAGTGTTCTAAAACCAATCAATTTTAATGACTTAGACTAGATATGATTCTCTTAGGTTCTAGTGTATTAATTTCATCTATGAATTGGATCAATCCTTAAGTATTACAATGATATAAATAGACTTAAGACATTTGCTTAGACATAGGATTAAAAAAATTTTGTTTATCAAATTGGCGCCGTTTCCATTTCAGGATATAGTTTAACCATTAGTACTTTGAATTTTTTTGGGACAAAGCCCAATTTCTTTTATTTTGATAATCTCTCTACTATCTTTTTTTGTGCACTTCAGGTGTATGATGATAAACAAGAATTTTCAATCTTATCTAAGCAAATACTTGATAACAAGGTTTTTACGTGTGTGAATATGGTTATCAATTCCTATCACACTAACATGACATTTTAGTATAGAAATGTGTAAATCCAAATGGGTGCGTTGCTAAGCACTCTAGATGCAATTGGAACTACTAATTCAAGCAAAAAAAAGATGGGTTTTTATCTAAAAAGTCCTCAATGAACATATCATGCAGTAAGTAAAACAGGAAATAGGTACTAACATGCTTTAGCACATACTAAGTGTAAACAGCAAGTAAAACGAAAGCAGTAAAGAAAATGGGTAAAATCAATCAAAGGGGAAGCAATTCCTTAGAAAGGGGTAACTGACCAGTAATCCTTCCTATATTCCCTAGACACCTAACATACCTCAAACAATGAGCTAATACCTAGATAGCAAATTCATAAGCAACTAAGTCCAATCTCTTGATAATTGATTTCAAACTAAGCAATTACCAGACTTAACTCTCGTTAACGATACACTACCTAGCATGCATGAAGAACCAAACTGCTAAAGCCAATAAGCATCCTAAACATCCAATCTCTTAGACTAGGTATGCAAATCTCTGAAATCACCATGTGCAGACATTTCATCAAACACTTTTTGGGTGTTTAAAAGTATAACATCATATTTCAGTTGATCAGAAAGAAATAAGCATGAAGAGCAGTGAAACAGAAGGAATCTATAAGCAATCAAACTTAGGCATTTAGGAAGAACATGAAATCAACACCAGTCTACCCTATCCTCAGGAGCCTAGGGTAATTACTCACTACACATGGTGGGTATGAAATCAGGAAAAACAGAAAACGTTACTTCAAAACCAAATATCATGATCAAAAGTCAAACTATTAAAAACAGTAAGAACAGCAAAGTCAGAAAAACCAGAGGATGATGATCAAGACGAAAAATCAAAGATGCAGGAGATGAAGATGAAGAACAACAAGAACACCAACCCGGAAAAAACAGAGATCTAATGAAATAGTAAACAAACCCAAAAATGGTGATCAAGACAAAAACGCGACTAGAAGCATAAAACAATAATTCAACATGCACCAGATAGTTCACAACCTTAATCTAAGCATGAAAATGAAGAAATCGGAAGCTAAACGTAAACTTAGTAAGAATTATGGGTTTGATCATCAAGAACAACAAAGGAAAAACAGAGAGAAAGAAACCTAAGAACAAAACCCAAAAATGGCAACAAAATAAAACTTTTTGCAAATGGTAGCATTTTTAGGGCTTATATAGTATTTCTGAAAAAGCCCTAAAAACACTAAAGGACAAAAGTCCAAAAATCCTAATGATTCTTCTTAACTCAAAACTGGGTCGTCTTGGTTTGGGTCGTCGGTTTGGAATGAAAATGGTTTGACGAGGTGTGAAGAAGATGATCGAGGTGTTCCATTGAGGCAGCATGGTGAGATCGAGGGCCGATTTGGAAAATGATCGAGTCAGGCTTGCTGCATGATCGAGGCCGAAGATGTTGCATGATCAAGATGAGGAACGAGCCGTAGTGTGAGATCAAGGCTGGCTAGGAGGATGATCGAGCATGTTGGACTTAGTGGTCGAGCTGGCTTGGGAGAATGCTCAAGGCGCATTGGAGTTGGCTCGGGCTGTCATCGAGGCTTGGAAGAAGGATGATCAAGGCGGGACAAGAGTTGGTCGAGCCGAGACCGAGAGTTGGTCAAGGCGATCACTCAGCTTGGTGATCGAGGGACTTGGCCGAGTGGTTGAGTCGGGTGATCGAGGCAGTCGTGTTGGCTCGATCATGGCTCGATCCAACTTGTTCTTTTCGGGCTTAGATCTTCCTTTCCCTTCTCCAAGATTGCAATAATGTTTTGAAAACTCCTGAAAGTCCTGAAAAATCTCCAAAATGCACATGTATGCTAATGCTAATGCAAAACTTCCTAAAGATGCAAATTTACTAAAAAATTTCTAAGAAGTCAACTTGTTGACATATAAACGATCCTAATATGATAGTAAATGCGTTCTTAAAACCACTAAAATGCAGAGACATCAACTCCCCCAAACTAAATCCTTGCTTGCCCTCAAGCAAGTAATTCAGAAATCTGGAAGAGAAGTTTGTAAGTGGGAATTCATAACCAAAATATGATGGCAAAACAAGTAATATCAATGTCCAGGTTACTAGTTCTAGAATGCAATATAATCTCATCCTACATAAAAACTTTAGTCATACTCATCAAAGTTCGTTCCAGATTAGTTCCATCCTCTACAATCCATTCAAATTCATTTACCTCTTTAACATTCATTAAACAGGAACCGTGGATCAAGTCATGCACATTCATTAAACTCATTTGGCTAAGGTACTGGTTAAGTGATAAAAATGACCCCTTTTATGCATTGGCTTATATTTCAGAACATAGTTCTCTCAAAAAGGGAATGAGTTTTAGCAGAATGCTAAAGGTAAGAACACTTAGATGCATAAAAGAACATAATCCCATCTACCCAAAGTAAATGAAACTAAAATTTCCTGATTCTAAGCCCGGTAGGAGAATTGTACCCTTTTAAGTTTCTAAGTGATCTTAGCCGTTCACGTTTTTCCCTTTTTCATCTTTTCCTTAACTATTCTTAGGAGAGGGTTATTTCTTATTTGAATTCTAGTGGATTTGGGGACTTCATGATTTCAGTGCCTATGGTTTCTGACCTTTTTCATTTTTCACTAACTTCTTGGGTTTTTACCATTTTCTTTTCTTGTCATTTCTTTTCCTGTTTCTGAACTAACCATACATTTCATATCTTTTTCCCCAAACCCTTTATTAGACCATTCTGTTTTATTTTTCTTTTCCTTTCCTCTCCTAAAGTTCATAACCATACCCTTTCTTTTACCATCTTCCCACATACTTTCATCCTTTTTTAAACCAACCCCAATACCCAGAATCAAAACCCACCTAGTCCTATCTAGTCCAAAAAGGATGGACTAGAACTACATGAGATTCCATTACTGTTAGTTCGAACCTAACACTTTCTACCAAACTCATTCCATAAAAGACCTTACACTCAATAATAAATTCATGGCTTGAAAGACGGCAAAGTTCAAGGGTGGGAAGTCTACTTGGATTAATAAGAGTGGTGAAATGATAGAAGATAACCCCAATATGTATATACTATCCATGAATTTAAATCCAGCACACAAACATGATAATTAAACGTCAATTTTAGGTTCTAATTAACAGAGTTAAACTTCATATCACAACATGCTTCAGAAAAGAAAGGATCATGCAATTTCACATTCCAAGTATGGTGCAGTCTTACTTCAGTTTTAATCAGAATGCATTATACAATTAAAAACCAGTGCATTGATACTACCTAAGAAAACATCATACTTACAAGATTACTATCATCATAGTTCCATATGCAGATGTAGATGACAAACTTATAATCCTAACAACCTAAATGCAACTATACGAACACTTTGTTTTTAGAAAATGATTTTCGAAAAATTTTCAATTTTTTTGGTTTTTGTATGCCTTAGATGCAAAATTGAAATAAGAAAATAAGTAAACATGATCAGTACCTCCTAACCTCTCCCCCACACTTAAATTACACAGTTCCTTGTGTAATAAAAATTCCAAGGAGAAGTGAGGACCAAAACGCAACAGCAAATGGAAAATATGATATGGTATATACAATGAAAAGGGTTTGGAGTGGTACTGCATTCAGGTTGAGTTGAAGAAGGTGGTTGATCGAGCTTATTTGATCAAGTTGTTGGGTCTCGGGTGTTGAATGCGCAATGTGATCAGCCCGACTCGATGTGAAAAGTTTGGGCTTGATCAAAAACGTGTTCCGGGCTCGCTTGTGACTTCCTCAAATTGACCCTCATTTCCTCTTTTCCCATATCGAGTGTCCACAGCATGACCGATGGTACATAAAACACCAAAACCAAACAAAAACTTAAATGTGTTAAAAGAAACACCAAACATGAATTTAAAATTCTCTATGTACAGGGATAGACATGAGACTTCCTCCCAAATGAGTTTGTTTAAAGTTACTAAGCTTAACTTCCTGTTTTAGTTTTATTGACCTTGAGACGGTTTTCCAAGGAGAACCGAGGTCATTTCACTAGGTTTTCTTCCTGGACGTATCCAACCACCATTTTTTGGGTTGGCTTGGTAGTTTACTTTTGACTCCTTATCAAGTTCTAGAACAAGTATGATTTCTCCATCAGGTAGAATCTCCTTGATTATGAATTTCTTTGAGCATTTTGGGTTCACATCTATTGAATAGTACTCGAGCATTGGGTTGAGCAGATACACTTGATCACCCATCTTGAGGTACGTTGTTGGGGTTTGAAACTCAAAATTGTTTTCAAAGTAGGTTGTGCCTAAAGTGGGTTGCGCAGGTATGCTTTGCTCAAACTGGTCCCTGGTTATGCTTAAAGTGGGTTTCTGAAGTGGGATATGCTCAAGCTGGTGTTCGAGCTCAGAATCTTTTTTTTTTTAAATGGCCAGTTTGCTCTCATTAGTTGATATCCCCAGTTTTCTGGTCTCTTCTAACTCTGCAGAAACTTGTGCACCTGGTTCTTTGATAACTCCAAAGTCTTCTGTATGCACTGAAAACTTGTTTTGGTCCTTCATCAAATCATACTCCAATGAATCACTGCTTAAGTACTCGTCCCCATGATTGTACTCATTTTTCTTCTTGATAGAGAATAGTTGACCTTGGATTGTAGGCTTCTTTCTCTTATCCTTGATGTTGAAAATCATCTTTGGACCATTCCCCATGTTCAACTTGATATTACCCTTCTTGACATTGATCACAACTCCAACCGTAGCTAAGAATGGCCTTCCAAAGATTTATGGGTCCTTTGGCTCCTTATCCATTTCCAACACCACAAAGTCGGTGTGTATTTCTACATTTCCAATCTTGATGGGTAAATTTTCCAGAGTACCACTAGGATGCCTAATGGATCTATCTGCCAACAACAAAGTTATGTTGGAAGCTTTATACTCATTGAACCCCATATTCTTGGCAACAGAGAGAGACATCAAGTTGATGGAAGCTCCTAAATCGTATAAGCATTTTTCGAAGGTCAATGGTCTTATTGAACATGGTAGGGTGAATGAGCCAGGATCTTCTTGCTTTTCTGCTATTAAGGCATTACATCCTTCATTTGGTACCTATACTCCTTGATCAGTCTCTTCCCTCATGGATTTCTCAAAGATTTCTGGATATTTCGCCATTATCTTTTTCTTTAAACGTGATGGGAATGGTAACCTTGGAACATAAGGTGGTGGAACAAAAGGTGTTTCATTTTCCCTTGAAACAGATAGCTTATCACCAGGAACAGACTTGACTCTAGCAGCCGATCTTGGTTTTGTCCATGTCAAAGAATCAGTCTTTCCAGAATCTGCAGTTTCAGCTCCATTTAGGCTCAAATCCCCCCCCCCACCAAAACTTGAACAACACTGTCCTCGGTGATGTGAGTAGGACAAGTGTGAGAAGAAAGGGCATGTGTACTTCTTAAGAAGATGGCATTGACATGGGCATACTCATGTGGGTTCTGAATTGATTTTCCTAGAATTTATCCATTTGTGGAAGGAGCAGAAACAGAAGTGGAAGCAGACTTGCTCTCCAAAGCAGTAACCCTTGAGTTCAGAACGTTAATTTTTGCATAGATGGCGTTAAATGAGGAGTCCATTTTGTGGTGGAGTTCACTAAACTTCTTAGATGTTTCCATTGCACTTTTCTTGACCTTGAAGAAGTTGTTGAAACATTGCTTCAACATTGGAAGGTTGAGCAGGAGGTTGGTTAGAGGTGAAACCAGGAGGTGCTCCTCCTTGTTGATGTTGTTGGAACCAATTTTGAGCATGTTGCCTACGTTCAAAACATTGGTTCTGTTGTTGACCATAATTGAGGAAGGGTTTAGCTTGTTGTTGTTGTGGAGGTGGATAGACCTGCTCTTGAGGATTTGCTATATTGTTGTGGCGGTAGGACAAGTTGGGGTTGTTGTAGTTGACGAACCTTTTGTTATAGCTGCTCTGGTTCTGAATGTAACTAATCTCCTCTTGTTGAGCAAGCATTCCACCTTAGAACTGAACTTGCTCTGCGTTACTTATGAAGTGAACTTGATGCTGTTGTGCAAGGAGTATCTTATCCAACTTTTCATTCAAAGTTTTGAGGTCTCTGCTTGTTTTGTCATCAGAATCATTGCTGCCCCGTGGAGTGCGATCATGGTTATCAATGTAGTTTCCATCGGATTGTGCTAAGTTCTCCACTAGCTCCCAACCATCATCAACAACTTGGTTCATGAAGCTCACATTGCTTGTTGTATCAAGTAACATCCTAATCTTGGGGAGAGCTCCTCTATAGAGAGTATTAAGAAGGGATGCTTTGCTGAATCCATGGTGTGGGCATTGCAACGTGTACCCTTTGAACATCTCCCAAGCTTCACATAATGTCTCAACATTCCTTTGTGAAAACCCAGAGATGTCATTGCGAAGTCTAACCGTTCTTGAGTTTGAGAAGAATTTGGCAAGAAATTCTGTCTTGCAGTCGTTCCAGGAGGTGATGGAATTCTGAGGAAGGGATTTTTCCCATTGGCAAGCTTTGTCACCCAAAGAGAAGGGAAAGAGACTTAACTTGAATGCGTCTTCACTCACACCATTGATCTTTGTAAGACTGCAGAATCTGTCGAACTGATCAAGATGATCCAGGAGGTCCTCCATTGGTAGCCCGTGAAACTTATTCCCTTGAAACATGGCAATCAAGCTGTGCTTGATTTTGAAGTTGTTGTTATTCACGGCTGGTGGGAAAATCCCATGGCGGAAAGTGTGAGTATTGGGTGCATCACCAGCACCGATGGTGCGCTGATTATTCTGGTCATTCTTCTCCATTTGAAAATCGAACCAATGTACACCTGAAATGAACCAACAAGGAGAAAACAGAAATTAACAAAGTAAAAGAAAGTGAACTTGATCTCAATAGATCCAAAATCCAGAATGTAACAACAAAACACCCAATTGGCAACGACGCCAAATTGATAACAAGATTTTTACGTGTGTGAATAAGGTTATCAATTCCTATCACACTAACATTCCATTGTAGTATAGATATGTGTCAATCCAAATGGGTGTGTTGCTAAGCACTCTAGATGCAATTGGAACTACTAATTCAAACCAAATAAAAAAGGGTTTTTATCTAAAAAGTCCTAAATGAACAGAACATGTAGTAAGTAAAACAGGAAATAGGTACTAACATGCATTGACAAATACTAAGTGTAAACAGCAAGTAAAACGAAAGCAGTAAAGAAAATGGGTAAAATGCAATCAAAGGGGAAGCGGTTCCTAAGAATGGGAGTAATTGACAAGTAATCCTCCATGTACTCCCTAGACACCTAGCATACCTCAAACAATGAGCTAATACCTAGATAGCATATTCATAAGCAACCAAGTTCAATCTCTTGATAAATGATTTCAACCTAAGTAATCACTAGACCTAACTCTCGTTAACGGTACACTACCTAGCAGGCATGAAGAACCAAACTGCTAAAGCCAATAAGCATCATAAACATCTAATCTCTTAGGAGAATGCTCGAGGCGTATTGGAGTTGGCTCGGGCTGTCATCGAGGCTTGGAAGAAGGACGATCGAGGCGGGACAAGAGTTGGTCGAGCCGCTTGTGTCTCGTGATCGAGCCGAGATCGAGAGTTGGTCGAGGCGATCACGCAGCTTGGTGATCGAGGGACTTAGCCGAGAGGTTGAGCTGGGTGATCGAGGAAGTCGTGTTAGCTCGATCATGGCTCGATTCAACTTAGTCTTTTCTGGCTTAGCTCTTCCTTTCCCTTCTCCAAGTTTGCAATAATGTTCTGAAAACTCTTGAAAGTCCTGAGAAATCTCCAAAATGTACATGTATGCTAATGCTAATGTGAAACTTTTTGAAAATACAAATTTATTAAGAATGTCCTAAGAATGAAACTTGTTGACATCTAAATGATCCTAAAATGATGGTAAATGCGTTCTTAAAACCATTAAAATACAGAGACATCGATACTTAAGTCTA
Source organism: Iberis pinnata (assembly GCA_900406425.1). Taxonomy (NCBI): domain Eukaryota; kingdom Viridiplantae; phylum Streptophyta; class Magnoliopsida; order Brassicales; family Brassicaceae; genus Iberis; species Iberis pinnata. Next base: position 4,538 of record OVBE01005500.1, on the reverse strand, counting down.
GTCATTTATTATTATAGTACTTAAGATATCAATCAAATTCAGGTAATGTTTAACACACTAAACCATTAAGAAACATGTCTAGTCTAGGCCATTAAGAATTTTTGGTTTCAAACATTCAAACATGCATAAACTAAAAAGTCAATAAAAATTCAATAGTTTCAAAAGTCAACAGCAATTAACAAAAGTCAACAGAAAATTAAACTTGAATTCAAAGGTAAAATGGCTAAGAAAATGGTACGGACAATTGATTCGGATAATTAAGTGATTTCCTATGATGTTCAATACTAACTATTAAGCTAATCCTTGGTCTAAGATTCCTTTAAATAGACTAATTCATTCTCGTGACACTAATCATGTAATTAAGACAATCTCTTGGATAATTACATAATTATGAAACATTAAATCCTAATCTATGCTAAACCACTAAACTAACTAACACAAATCTCTTGGCTAGGACTCATTTAGCATGTAGAGATTGGTTACAACATTTTATCGAACACCTTTCGGACACAATTCAACCTATGATCTAGATTCAATTGATCAAGTTAAATCTAGCATTAAGATCATCAGCTACATGAAGATTAATGAAAAATAAATCCTAAACATCATAATCCATCACTTAATCGACCTAGTTACCCAAAAATTTTCTTAATAAGGACTACTCACTAATCATTTGATAAACACAAAATCTAAGGATAGATATGTGGTTAATCATGATTAGAAGTAGAATTGAGAAGTAAAAGAAAACAATCAAACAAGAAATCAAACTTGAAATAGCATAAGAATCAAAGGATTACAAAGTTGTTCTTAGAAAATCAAGCTTAAATCATAAATTAGGTCTAGAAAACTTTATATAGCCATCCTAATAAATTGGGTTAACCCATCAATTGGGCAAAAGCTTGGGTCAATGTTTTATTTTTGACTTTTTCTAGTGAATATCGGCCAAAATGGCCAATACTTGTGCCCAGTATCGCTTCTCCTTGCTTTGTACCGGTTGATACCAGCCGATACACACTGGCCGATATCAGCATATCGGGTCATGTGTATCGGTCGCCTTCCATCAGTGCTCTTCATGCATACATTGTATCGATCTCGCCCTACCGATACATGTTGGCCGATACAAGCATATCGGACAATCTGTATTGGCTAGTCCTAGTTGATATCTTCTCTTTAGACATGTATCGGCTACTACAACCGATTCATGTGGCCGGTACTTGTCCCTAATCCTCTTCCTTGCTCCGTTTTGACTCATTTTCTCATCAGTTTGATTCCAATTAAGCTCCATACACCCTAAACGCCTGAAATATGTAATGATATGCGAAATGCAACCTATATAAACCTAAATGCAAGCTAAACAACCTAAAATGCAATCAAACTCAATGCTAAAAGACATCAAAAAGCTAATATATCATCTCCCCAAAATTTATCCTTTGCTTGTCCGTAAGAAAACCGCAAAGGAAAGTGAGAGAGAGATGTTTGAAAGTGGAAACCTCAGAACCAAAAGGTTAAGCCAAAGCCTAGTGAACTAGCATCCAAAACATGATACATCGTCAATCCCAAACTAGCATCACTACTCATCAAATCATACAACCATTTTTACCATACATTCTACTACTAAAGGCAAGCGGTCCACTTATCTAGTCCAAGTTATTTTCCTACATTCAATTTATTTTTATAAGTGAAGCATGCTCAAATAGATAACTTGAAGGTTTAAATTAGTGAGGTCGAAAGGGGATTCCAATGCATCAAAAGAAAGTTTACACTCAATCGTTGAGTTATCACTCAAAAGGGAGTGATTGAATTAGAAAAATCAAAACGAGACAAAGGGCAATGGGGCATAGAATCTCTCAACTTCCATTTCGAATCATTCCCCAATTCTCGAGTCCTATTCTACCAACTTCCAAGAGTTCTAACCATCATTTTCTAGATCAAAACTTCCCAAACAACTCCTTCTTTTGAATTTTTTTCATTTTAGGAATTTTTTCCATTAGATTCTGCATTCTTTCCCTTTGTACTATTTAACATGTTTTAGCTCTTTTTGCATCTTTTTATCACTTAGGTTATCCTTGTCATTCTTGTGATTTCCTAGCCTTTTATTTTATGAAACTTAGAGCTTTTCTCACATAGAACTTAGGGATTTTCTACTTTTTATTGTCAACCTAGTGGAGATTAACCATTCTTTTTCCTAATTCACCAAACATTTTTTGTTTGAAGCTTAACTACCAAATCACTTATACCCTCATCTTTAAGAATAAGAACTAGACCCAGGTCTCTAGCTAATACTTCAAAGATATTAAGATCTACCCAATACCCAACATTCCCATTCCTAACTACCCTTCCTTAGAGCTAGATAATGTCTTCAATCTAGCTAAATGAAAGTGTTCAATTATCGCCCTTTATACTCTTGAGTTTTTGCCGATCAATCACTAAAGAAAACAAACTCGCAAATATTTGGGTAATTGGGTTTTACGGTGGAGAGGGAAATCATCCTAAAAATGAGAATGACCGATTTAGCCACAAGTGTTTTGGTTTTAGGGTGACTAAACAGTTATAAAAATGATTAAGCCTTGAAACACATCAAGATGTCTATTGAGCAAGATAATTAGTTATCCAAATTAATCCAAATAGTTATGAAAACAACCTAAAACTAGAAAGCTTCGAGACTTTCCCAATAGATTTTCAAATTTCAAGATCCAACACAAGAACTTCAATATTTTTCAAGACTACTAGAATGTTCAATTCTATTCATCACAATTTAGATGCTAATTCAAAAGGCTAGAGCTTAGTCTTTACAAGGCATTTTCATCATTGGGTTCCTATGCATATGATGCGACTAAATGCAACCTAAGATGAGAATGGGATAAAGCTAAATGCAATGTTTTTGAAGATTTTTAGAAAATTTAGATTTTTATGGTTTTTCTATGCCTTAGATGCAAAATGTGAAATAAGAAAAATAAAATAAACGTGATTAGATACTTCCTAAACCCTCCCTCAAACTTAAATTACACAGTCCCTTGTGTAAAAGAAATTTAAAGGAGAATTCAAGATAAGAAATAAATGATAAATATGCAAAACAGNGATAAGAAATAAATGATAAAGATGCAAAACATAAAATAAAATGCGTGTATATACAAAAGTGCAGGGTGTACCTCAATATTGTTCAAAGAGTTTATTGGTTCCATCATCATCCGATGAGAAAGATGGCGATTTGTTTTCTAAGATGGGGGGATAATGCGGTTGATGCTTATACTTTTGTATCCGTAAGCGCGATCGAGATGGAGGAGGCATTGCTTGTGCGTCACTCTCTGACTGTTGAGCGCCGGATGATCCTTCCCCGGTGGGAATCAATGCTAAATCCCTAGGTCTCGATTGCGGTCCACACATTTTCTAAGAACCGCAACTCGCACAAGTCACTCCTTTCTTCACTAAGTTTTTGAGCTTTCGAAGCTCTCCCACGACTTTCTTGATATTACGGTCTTGGTACTTGAACCAACAACTCAAGTTGTGATGAGCAGTATAGATGTCCCTTAACGGTCCCGGTTGAAGCGGGTGGTTGGGGGCTGGCGTGTAATAGCGCATATGACCATAGATAAGTCCCTTTTCCCAATATTCTGTAGGATGATGGAATGGAGGATGCAAAGCTCTATTCGTTCTCTTTTTCGGAACCGTAATCGGTTTAAGTGGCGGTTCGGTGGCCGAGTTATGGTAGTCCCTCGCTTCCGATTGAAATCTGATTTTGCCACGATCAAAACGCGTAATCTCTTGGTTTGGTAGCATAACCGTTCTCACTTAGCATAATCTTGTCCCTGCATTTGCATGCCCAGTCCTGGATGCTTAGAAAGTGATCGAGAAAAAGCTTTGGTGGACTTGGTCGATCGTCTTCTAAATTGGGGAAAAAGTTCTCTTTCCGATAATAGTGCTCAACCATATGGGCTAGTCCGAACTTCAGAAATTGAAACTCTCCATCAAGAATGCCGCCAACTTCTTTTCGTGCAAATATCAAGTTGGAGAGAATCTTGTGTAAGTAACGAACTGCCGGATGGCAAATACCCGCACTCTTTGTTCTCCTAGTAAAGAACTTCTGGGATCTCATTAATCTCCAGAAAAGATTTGTCTCTTCTTGGACCTTGATGAAGGTCCGTCTATCCTTCTCTGAGAACCCATAAATATATGTGAGAGTAGAGAAACAAACGGTGTGAATTCGCTATCGCCAACCCATAAACTTGATCAACCGTTGGCGCCAATCAACTTCCAGCAAGGCTAGGAATAGGCAAGTCTGACGTTGGTAAGATTCGTATCGCATGTCCAACATCTTCTCAATACCCATTTCCCTCATCATTGACCGAACATCATCCAAAATACCCAAAGTTGTAAGCGTCTCTGGGTCGGGGAACATGTAGGAATAAACTTCATTTCCCTCAATCAATCGTAGATGTCTTTGATTGACGGTTTATCCGAGTTATCTTTTCTCTTCTGTTTACCCTTTGATAACACTTGAATTTCATGGTTTGTACATAACATTTCTTATCACTTTTTAG
>OVBE01005499.1:0-21605 GCA_900406425.1 Iberis pinnata | reverse complement strand
GGGGGGGGGGGGGGGAAGAAAAGAGGGTTGGATTAGGGTGGGTCGGTTTAATTAAAATTTCAAGTGGAGCATAGATTGGGTATGGTTTGATAGGTTTTAACTTTAATTTTCAAACTTTTATTGGTTAGTATTGTAATTGTGTATTTTTCTATTTAAAATTTAAAATTATAAAGTTATGTTTTTTAATAGGATTTAGTGGCTTATTTTTTTAAGAATTTGGGGCAGGAGATATCATTCCCGTCCAACAATATTATATGATAAACATTTACAAAAAATTATCTTGTGATGCAATTGTTTTTCACTAAATTTTCATCGTAATATCAGACAAACTACATCCATATTATATTAGTAGATAATTGATTTTGGCGGGAATATCTAGCTACATGGTCCGCAATTGCATTACAACTTCTCCTAGTATATTCAAAAGAGATAGAAACAAAAGATTACATAAATGATTAATATCCTGCACTGCGATGGTTGCTCCTTGGATCAAACACTCGTCGGTTGTTGTCGACTTTCTGACCTGCTCCAATGCGCAAACACTTTTTGGTTGTCACATTTAATCACCACTTGAAGATAATTCAACCATACCCAACTTTCCATAGCAAATTAAAGTGCTAATAATTCAGCCTTCATCGGACCGTTTGCATATGGAATAGAACAGTAACCTTGAATAAAAGGCCTATCATTCTTGGAGAGCATCCAACCCATGCTTGCGATGTCATTTTCATTCACCCATGATGCATCAGTATGACATATAACGCGATGGCCGCTACCAATCTCATATGCCTATATTCTCTTTGTATTTGTATTTTCCATCATTTAAGACTCCTGGGAATGGTTTTGATTGCCCTGAGTCCTCGAATTTTCACAAACTTGAAAAGCTATTAATGCTCTATTGATAGTATGAGGGATACTCCATCTCTGGTTGTTAAACACCAATTCATTCCTCTGCTTCCAAATATACCTACCAAGAAATGAACTAAGCTAGGCCTTGTTTCGTGTGTGGTTTTGAAACACAAGCTGAACATTCTCCATTAAGGGACTGGATAAGAGTTGGTCTGCCTGGAAAGGTGTAGCAGGTAACATGGACCATATCTCTCTAGCTATTCTTCATTGAAAGAGCATATATTGTATATCCTCTAGTCTTTCACTGAATACCTGACACACTGGATTCATCCTGATATATATGCATTGCAAACCACAACCAACAACCAATCCATCTTTTTTTACTTTCCACCAAAAATGTTTGATCTTTAGTGGGAGTAAAGATTATCATAGTTTCTTATCGTGGGCTCTCTCCTCATCAGACCATGTTGCTCCTATGACTTTGCTAAGGGATAGCTTGATCTCACTGTATAATCTCCTATAGATGAGTATAGCCAAGTAATATGATTTTCTATTCTCCTTCTACTTGGTCTTAGCCTTTTTATCCATTGAGTATCATCTTGTGAGAGATACATACTAATCTTCATAGGGCACAATTATGCGCCTGATCCCTTCATCAACTCCATGACTTTCATATTCTGATCAGTTCCCGACCATCGAACTAATGCAAGGGATGGTAATGGCTTAAGAAGCCAATTATCTTTCCAAATATGTATAATCCTTGTTTGAGAAACTCTGAGCATTGGTGGATGCTTCTACATGCATGAATACGTCTCTGTCCAATATTTTCTTCCTCCACTGTAGTAAGGAGATAGTATTTTGCCTTGTACACCTTACTTAACAGTGACTGTGGGCATGTTATGAGATTCTGATTGTGTTTGTCTAGTAGAGCAACATTGAAGTCTTAAATCTCTGAATTCTATACCTCCAAAAAATGTAAATATTGTGATCTCATTCGAAGCTACCCATGAGATCTTTTTGAATTTTTAACCAATTGACCACAATAAACTTCTTATTTCCTTTGTTAATGTATTAGTTATCCGACTAGGAAATAGCTTTTATCAACATCTCCTTACCTACAGAATTAAGAAATTTAGTGGTCTAGTTATCTATCTTTCTTTGAAGTCTCTGCGATAAGTATGAGAATACATTGGTATTTTTCTTGGTGATTACTTCAGGAAAACACAAGTATATTCCAAAGCTCATGTTGTACATGTTGGGAACAACCCTCACATCATTTATTTTTAATATTTAAATCAATTATAAATGATACAAAGGAATTTTACATCATTTTGAAAAAAGATTTATAAAATGATGATGCAAATATGTTACATCAATTCAAACAATTGAAGGAAATATTTGCATCAAATTTTTATAATCAATACTAAATTGTGTTAGTTGCAAAAGTGATATTAGATTTTGCATCAATTACTATAAATAATACTAGTATTTATGAAATTTATTATAATTGATATTAAATACTTTCATATTATGTTATTTATTATTTACATTAAGTCCAACTAATATTAATACATATTATTTTGTAAAAGCACTAGCATTAAACGAACACTATCCATTTTATTTTTAATTTGAACTTATACTACATTTGATTTTATCAAACCACGCATCTTCTTTAAAAAAAATTATTGTGTTAGTGTCATCTATATATAACTACAATTTCTAAGATTTCTTGTTTGTTGATATAGATGTGGGACTTTAGCCACTTTTTTAAAAGTGTGTTTAATATAATATCACTTCCAAATAATTGATTTAAATTTATTAATTTGTATCAGTTATAAAATCTAATGAACGTTCTATAGTTGATGTAAAAACATAATTAATAAATATAATTATTATTAAATGATGTAAATTATAATTTTACATCATTTGGTTTTTAAATAACGCAAATCTTTATCAATTATATCATTTTTATTTTAGTGATGCTAAATAAAAGAATAATTACGTTAATTATTTTAATTGATGTTGAATCAAAATTTAGCTGAATTTTTTATTAAGTAATTTTAACTAATATCAATTTTGTAACCGACCCAATATAAGTGATACTATATACCTTTTATTGATAAGGTCTTATCAAACAAAATTGTTGATTTCATATAATTGATCTTATGTCTTGAAAGTTCTCCACAAATCTCCAATACATGTAACAAGTTTTGGGTTTCATGTGTTTTAACTTTGCAAACAATAAAGCATCATCAGAAAGAAAGTGTGAGATGGTGATAACTCTGAATTTTCATGGTTTTTACAAGTCATTTAGCATCAATTTTGAGGTCTTTAGGCGTGCATGCATCACATTTATAGGTGTTTTCAGTACGCTTGTGAATTTTAGTACTTTTGTATTAGAATTCGCATATGCACGCATTTTGGAGATTTTTCAAGAGTTTCAGGAGTTTTCAGGAAGGTTTTGTGAGAATTCAGAAAAGAGCAGAAAATATGGAATGGACCAGCACGAAGGTCTGGTTCGATATCACCATAAGACTGGATCGGTTCCAAGCTTCAGCCTGGATCGATCACTGGATCAATCTCACTGCAACCTCTGGATCAATATCAATTCACTTCTAGTTCTGGATCGATCCCAGATCAATCCCACTCAAAGCACACTCAACGCCTGGATCGATCTCAGACCAGGCCTGGATCAATCTCTGGACAAGCCTGGATCGATCTCAGGACAAGCCTAGATCGATCTCAGGACAAGCCTGGATCAATCTCAGGACAAGCTTGGATCAATCTCAGGTTTACACCTGGATCGATCTCGGGTGTTTGCCTGGATCGATCTCCTCTTCAAGCTAGATCGATCCCCACTCCAACTTCGGATCAATCCCACGTTCAAGCCACGTAGCAGCATGATCGATCTCAAGCTCAAACTCGGATCGATCTCTTTTAAGCATCCCTAGCTCGGGTTGATCCCGCACTCTTCTGAGCTCGAGTCAAACACGCTTTGACCCGACCAACTCAAATCCGGAATGGATCTGACCCAAGATCTAAGCCAATGATTAGTTTTTGTCTTTAGTGCGATTTAGGGCTTTTCTCTGAACACTATAAAAGCCCTAAAGCGCCTCCTTTTAGCCAAGTCTTTTTTTTCTTTCCTTTTTAGGTTTTTGTCTTAGGTTTTCATTTATTTTGTTGTTCTTGGTGTAAAAACCCAGAATCTTCTAAGTTTATGCTAATCTACTACTTTCTTTTACTTTCCTGCTTAGTTTTATGTTGTTTCTTATCTCGTGCATGTTGATCTTTCATTTTCGTTTTTAATCTTCTGTTTTAAGCTTTGATCATTTTCTGGGTTAGTTACTGTTCCATTGTTGTTCTTGCTTTTCTGGGTTTGAGTTCTTGTTGTTCTTCAACTGTATAACCTTTGATCATCATGTTTAGCTTTGAAGTTATTATTTCTGTTTTTCCTATTTTCGTTTCCATGAGTAGTTAGTAGTTTCCTGAAATTCTTGAGGATGGGGTAGACTAAGGTTGATGTCCTGATGTCACCTTAGGAATACATCCCTTCTGTTTCATTGTGCTTAATGTTGGTTTCTTTCACGCCAATCGAAATATGATCTTGGAAATTCCAGTGCCCGAAAAGCGTTCAATGGAATGTCTGATCATGGTGATTTCAAAAATTAGTCTACCCTTACGCAACGCCTTAGATGCTTAGGATATGCATCTCAGCCTAAGATGTTGGATGATAAGAGAGCTTTTTGGCTTTGGTAGGTTCATTCTTATTGCCTTCTTGGTAATATACTGTTAACGGGAATTAGGTCTAGTGATTGCTTAGATTGATTCCATTTATCAAGGGATTGGACTTGGTTACTTCTGAACCTATTGTCTAGAGATAGCTCATTGTTGTTTGAGGTATGTTAGGTGCTTAGGTAGATTGGGACGGATCTCTGGTTGATTATCCTTTGTCCTCAGGAACTGTTTCACACTTGTTTACATCTTTCACCTTCTCTGCTTTTTACTCTGTTTTTTCCTTTTAGTATTTTTAGTCTTTTATGCTCTTTGTTTTATTTATGCTTTTTAGTTCCAGCATGTTTCATTTCACTTAGAACATGTTAGAAAACCACTCCTTTTTTACTGTTTAGCTTGACTTAGAAGCATCCATTGCAATCTTGATTGCTAGTGCACACCTATTTGGATTGACACCTCATCTATACTACAATGATGCGGAATTGATACCTCAGGACCTCAAAAATCTTACTATCAATTTGGCGTCGTTGCCATTTTGTTGTTGTTTACTATATTCTGGATTTTGGATCTTTTGAGATCAAGCCTCTTTTACTACTTTACTTACCTGCTTACCTTTGTTTGCTTTCTTTTCAGGTACCTCCTTAGCAGTGTATGAACTAGAGAAGCAGAGGACCAACAGACTTGATTCCTCTTGTTAAAGATATCAGAGCTCTTGAATGGGAGTACTCTCGGGAAAGACGTGAACATGAATGTGCGGAACACTTGAGATGGTCGGACATACAAATGGCGAACAACGCTGAACAAGAAAACCACACACTATAGGTGTTGGTGACGACCCCAACACTCACACCATCAGACATGGGATCAGTCCACCTGCAGTTCAAAACAACAACTTCGAGATCAAGCATAGTCTGATTGCAATGGTGCAGGGGAAAAAGTTCCACGGCCTACCTATGGAGGATCCACTCAATCATCTGGACGAGTTTGATTGTTTCTGCAGCCTCACAAAGATATATGGTGTGAGTGAGGATGCTTTCAAACTAAGCCTCTTCCCTTTGGGGGAGAAGGTACACCAATGGAAGAAGTCACTCCCAAGGAACTCCATCATAACCTGGGATGCCTGGAAGAAGGCATTCCTTGCAAAGTTCTTCTCAACTCCCAGAACAGCTCGACTGAGGAATGACATTTTAGGCTTTGCGCAAAAGAATGCTGAAACATAGGAGAGCTTCAAGAACTACACAATGCAATGCCCCATCACAAATTCAACAAAGCTTCACTACTCAGCACCCTCTATCGAGGTGCCTTGCCAAAGATTTGAATGTTGCTAGATACAGCCAGAAATGGGAACTTCCTCAACAAAAGTGTAGATGAAGGATGGGAGTTAGTAGAAAACCTTGCCCAGTCTGATGGGATCTACAGTGAGGACTATGACAAAACACCTTGCAGCGGTTCTGCTTCTGATGATAGCACACATGAGGAGATCAAGATACTAAATGAGAAGTTGGACAAGTTATTCGTGGGTCAACAACATCAAGTTCACTTCATCTCTGATGAAGAACAACTTCAGATACAAGCTAGAGAAGCTAACCAGCAAGAGGAAATGTGCTATGTGCAGAACCAAGGGGGTTAACACAAAGGGTACTTCAACTACTCTAACAACCCTGGTCTTTCCTATAGAAGCAACAACATTGCTAAACCACGAGACCAAGTGTACCCACCTCAACAACAGAGGAACTCTCAACCTTTCAACAACTACAACCAGAACAGAGGTTAGTTCCCAAAGCAGCAACAACAAAATGGTTTTCAACAACAACAACAACAACCTACTGGTGCACCTCCTGGTTTCTCATCTAACCAACCTCCAGCTCAACCTTTCAACATTGAAGCTATGTTACATCAACTTCTTCAAGGTCAAGCCAATTATGCACTAGAGACATCGAAGAAATTTGGTGAAATCCAATACAAGATGGACACTTCATTCGGTGCAATCTATTCGACGCTTGAAACTCTCAACTCTAGGGTCACCACTCTCGAAGGCAAGACCTCATCCACTTCTGCTTCTATGAATGGTCAACTCCCAGGAATGTCTGTGCAAAACCTAAAGGAATATGCTAATATCAATGCCATCTATCTCCAACAGATCACTGCTATTCCTACTCCAACTTACCCTCTTATTTGCACTGAGGACAGTGTGTTTCAAGTGGGGGGGGGGATTTGAGCTCAACCATAGCTGTACCTCTGGAGTATGAAGAGTATGTTCCTGTTAAAAAGCCTGTTGAGAAGTCACCTACTCCAAAAGAGATTGAAACACCTTATGCTCCACCACCCTACGTCCCAAGACTGCCATTTCCATCACGTTTCAAGAAAGAGAACATGGCGAAATTCCCAGATGTATTTGAGAAACCTATGAAGAAAGAGATAGCTCAACAAGTGCTGGAACCACCTGATGAGTGCAATGCCTTGATAACAACGAATCAAGAGGATCCTAGTTCATTCACCTTGCCTTTCTCACTAGGATCCCTGACCTTTGACGAATGCCTTTGTAATTTGGGAGCTTCTATCAACCTAATGTCCCTGTCCACTGCCAAGAAGCTGGGATTTCACAAGTTCAAAGCCCCCAACATAAATTTGTTGATGGAAAACAGATCAATTAGGCATCCTGTTGGCATCTTGGAAGGCTTACCTATCAAGATCAAAGATGCAACAATACTCACAGACTTTGTGGTATTGGAGATGGATGAAGAGCCTAAGGATCCATTAATCTTTGGAAGACCATTCCTAGCAACGGTTGGAGCTGTAATCAACGCCAAGAAAGGTCACATAAAGCTGCACGTAGGAAGAGGTCCAACAATGATTTTCAACATCATGAGCGAAGCTAAGAAGCTCACCGTCCAAGGTCAGCTATTCTCTGTGAAGAAATTAAATGAAGATAATCCAAAGAATGGGTACTCAAGCAGTGAAGCAGTTGAAGATGGATTGGGAAAGGAACCAACAAAGTCTGGAATGCACCATGAAGGTTTCAAGCTTATAAAGGAACCAGATAAAGGGGTTTCTGTGGAGTTAAAAGAAATAAGGACATTGGAGATGTCCAGAGCTGAAGACGGTCTAAACGATATAGGAAAAGGAAATCTTAAGTTCAAACCTCAACTTGAACGTGCACCACCTCATAAACAACCTCCGGACATTCCAATTCCTGAGAAATATTTGGAACCTCATGCCCGAACCTTGGAGATCAAGAATGGAGACTAAGTATTTTTACTTAAAAAAGGTTCAAGTATTATCTGAGAAATGTGGATCCACTATGTTCCAATAACTTCATGATCAAGGAAATACTTTATGGTGAAGACCTTATACTTGCTGTAGAAGTTGATGAAACACCTAAGCTGAACTTCAAGGTTGATCAAAACAGTGACAAAAGAGCTTTCTCAGAAAAGACCTTGGTTCTCTTTGGAGAGTCGTCTGAGGGTCATTAATCCTAAAAACAGGAAGTCAAGCTTAGTGACTTAAAACAAACTCACTTGGGAGGAAGTCCCATGTCTATCTCTGTATATATTTTAATTTCAATGCCTTTTAAAATTTCAGTACTTGGTTTAATGCAAGCTTTCAATTGGGTTTGGTGTTTTAGGTACTTACAGGATGAGTTTCGGGAATCTTGCAAGGAGAAGAAAAATGGTATATAGACTAGTTGCTATAAACACAATGTTGATCGATCCATTTTCTTACCCGAGATCGAGCCATGCTCGATAAGTGACCGAGCCGCAGAAAAAATTGGATAGATCCATGCACAATACTCCATCGAGCCATAGATCGATCAAAAGGATGGTCATGATCGATCCACTTTCAAAATGGATCAATCCTAATATTCAACGACCGATCGATCCGCCTTCAACATTCAACATTGGATCGATCCGCATGCTCGAACCATAACCAAGTTGTTCTTTGAAGTTTTGATCGAGTCAAGGAGTCCATTCGAAAAATTTGGAGTATTTTTTGAAATCGACCCTAGCTTATCTTACTCATGGTCAAAAGATCATCCCCACTTGCCCAATAAGTTTTCTTCACTCATGGACAAAAGATCACCTCACCTCCATCACTTCTCTTACACACCCACGCCCCCATCACACCAATGTTTCCTCTTTAACCCTCCTACACAAACCTCCACTTTAATTCTCTTCCACAACCATTACTTTACTCCTCCACCACAAACATCAACAACTCCTCTCAACCACTACAATTCAAGCCATCCACTCTATTTAAAGGAGTATCTCCATCTCTTTTATCCATCACTCTCATAACTCTAATAATCTTCACACTACTTAGAATCTTTACTTTTAATCGGTTTCTAAAGATTTGAGCTCAAAAACTCATCAAGCCTTTAAGCATCTTCAATTCGGTTTCCGTTCTATCATTTCGGAACTTTTATGAAAATTTTTGGTTTTCCTGAACTTCTGAGAAATTCGGTTCAAACTCGTCTTATGCTTAAATCTAGATATATAATCTTGAAAGTTGTGCTTACCTCGTTTTACAACCGAATAAGTTCTAAATCTGATACAAACTTTTGAAGAAGATAAAAGTGTGGTTTACGATTTATGCATGATAAGTGTGTGAAACTTGTATTTGTCAAGTGATAGGAACTGTCATCTGTTGAAAAGCTACTGATTTCCCAAAGAATGGTCTATTGCTCTTTCAGGTGCCACCATGTCAAACAGAGGAATGCCTAGCAGTTCGAATGGACCTTCAGTGGAAGACATCTATAGAGCACTGATGCAAGTGAAATTTATGGAATCAACGTTCCATGATGCAAAAACTTTTGGAAATCTGGGCATCCTTGAACAAGTACAAGCTATATTATAGAATATGGGGATATCGAGCATACTTACAATAGAGTTTGAGACTCACCAGAAACCAACATGCATGTTCTTAGCTTCTTTGGAGGTGTTCTATTCCAAAGGAACGGAAGGTGACGAAAAAGGGAGGGTTTATAAGCTTCCAAAATTTGCATGAAAGGTCGGAAAGATTTACCTTCAGACAACTGGAAACTATCTATGGTTTCAATTGTCAGAGGTTCCAACCCGATGAGTTAGAAAGTGTTCCAGACGAGATCCAAATCATTTGGGATGTTATAGGGTCCAAGGACTTCTCGGCAGTACGAACCAAGAATTCATGTATCCGTCACCCAACAGTAAGATATGTACAACAAATCCTAGGAAACTCGTTCTTCTGTAGACGAGATACCAGCACTGTCTCGGCAGAAGATATGGACTTCTTGCGTCTAGGTATTAAACGACATTTCTGCAACACTTTGCAGACCCAAGATATATTCCATAATAATTATAGGGAGAAACCATGCCCTTTGAAGATATTCCTGCAGCAGTTGATAAAGTTCAAGGACATTGACTGGATTACAAGAAAGGGGACGACGCCTTAAATACGAATCAGAGGATGGATAACACCCATCCTGCAACTTGCTCAGGCGCCTCTGGGAAGAAATGTCAAGAAACCAAGGCTGATGGATATCAACTACCTCGGGGACATTCAATATATAGTAGGAAGTGTAAACGCCAATTCTGCTATCAATTCAGAGCATGGGACAATACAAAAGTAATCGTCCTACTCCCGAACAGCAGGCACACCACTTTCCAGAGACACAAGAATTTTCCTTTCAAACACGACAATTCAAACACAAGGGAAATCGTTGCTGCAATGACAAACCTGGAATCATGCTCCAAAAACCTTTCAAACCTCTCCTTAGATGGGGATTCACCCAACTCCCAAATTGGGAGTAACTGAAGTCATCTCCAAACAACCATTGTATGATCCACTGCACCTCCATCAATTCCCGTTTTCCATTTTTGCATGTTCTTACATGTTTATGCTTTCCTATCATGTCCTTACTTGAGTCCAATCCAAAATTTGGTTTAGACATGAACTGTGTAATTCAAGTTTAGGGGACGACTTCGGGGGACCTGTTATTAATGAAAAATTTCCTTGTTTGTTCATTTGTCCCCACTTTGCATTGCATTTACATAGCATCTATTAGCATCTGAAAAACCATAAAAATTTGAATTTTTTTTTTAAAAATCATTCTTCAAAAACAGAGTGTCATTGTAGTTGCATATAGGGCGTTGCATTGTCATGTAAGTTGCACATGCATAGGGAACTAGGAAGATGATAACCTTGTAAGTATGTTGTTTTCTCANTTCCTATCTATTAGAACTTGAATTTGAATGTTTAATTATCATGTTTGTGTGTTGAATATGAACTCATGGATATTGTATACATATTTGGGTTATCTTCTACCTTTTACCACTCTTGTTAACCTAAGTAGAATCAGCACCCTTGAACCTTGCTTTCTTTCAAACTCTGAATTTACTACTGAGTGGCAAGACTTTTATGGAATGACCTTGATAGAATGTGTTAGGTTCGAACTGACAGGAATAAGGTCTCATGTAGTTCTAGTCCATGCTTTTTGGACTAGATGAGACTAGGTGGGATTTAATTTTGAATGTTGGTTTGGGTGGAATCAAATGAAAGGGTATTGGTAGTTGGTAAAAAGGGAAGTGTTAAGAAAGAATCTTAGGAGATGAAATGAAAAAGAATCAGAACATGCTAGTAGAAAGTTTTGGGGAACAATGGTATGCAAAAAGAAGTATGGCTAGTGTAGAGTAAGATGAAGTATATGAAAATAAATTCGAAAGGGGTAAATCCCAAAGGATAGTGTAAACAAAAAGGTCTAAGGCCATAAGTGTTTAAAGTAAAAAGGTTCCTAAAACAACTAGCATCATCTAAGAAGGAAGTCTCTCCTAAGTGTAACAAAGAAAAGGATGAAAAGGGGGAATGTGAATGGGTATGATCATTTTGAGTTTCAAAAGGGTAGATTTAGGGCTCCTGACTGGACAGAATCAGGAAACTTAGGTTTCATTAGCATTTGGTAGATGGGATTCTATTTCTGTATGCATCTAAGTGTTCCTACCTTTAGCCTTCTGCTAAAGCTCATTCCCTTTTGAGAGAACCCCTGTTCAGAATTATTAACCATTGCATGAATGAGTCATCTTTACTCCTTAACATGTCCTTGACCAAATGAGTTCATTGAAGGCACATGACTTGATCCATGGTTCATGATTAATGAATGTTAAAAGAGCAAACGAATTTGAATGCATTGTGGAAGTTAGAATTGGTCTGTGATGAACCGTGATGAGTATGGCTAAAGTTTTTAAGTAGGATGAGCTTAGGACTGCATTCTAGAACTAGTAAACAGGACATTAATATTACATGTGTTAGCAGCAAGTTTTGGTTTTGAGTTCCCACTTTCAAACCTGGCTCCTAGACTTCTAAATTATTTGCTTGAGGGCAAGCAAGGATTTAGTTTGGGGGAGTTGACGACTCTGAATTTTCATGGTTTTTACAAGTCATTTACCATCAATTTTGAGGTCTTTAGGCGTGCATGCATCACATTTATAGTTTCTTTCAGTAAGTTCGTGATTTTTAGGAATTTTTCATTAGAATTCGCATATGCACGCATTTTGGAGATTTTTCAGGACTTTCATGAGTTTTCAGGAAGGTTTTGTGAGAATTCAAAAAAGAGCAGAAAATATGGAATGGACCAGCACGAAGGTGCGGATTGATCTCAACACAAGACTGGATCGATTCCAAGCTTCAGCCTGGATCGATCACTGGATCAATCTCACTGCAACCTCTGGATCAATCTCATCTCACTTCTGGATCAATCCCGAATCGATCCCACTCAAAGCACACTCAAAGCCTGGATCCATCTTAGAACAGGCCTGGATCGATCTCAGGACAAGCCTGGATCAATCTCAGGACAAGCCTGGATCGATCTCATGTTTACACCTGGATCGATCTTGGGTGTTTGTCTGGATCGATCTCAGGTGTTTGCTTGGATCGATCTCCTCTTCAAGCTGGATCAATCCCCACTCCAACTTTAGATCGATCCCACGTTCAAGCTACATAGCAGCTGGATCGATCTCAAGCTCAAACTTGGATCGATACCATTCAACCATCCCCAGCTTGGATTGATGCCGCACTCTTCTCAGCTCGAGTCAAACACGCTCCAAACCGACCAACTCAAATCTTGAATGGCCCTGACCCAAGATCCAAGACAATGATTAGTTTTTTGTCTTTAGTGTGATTTATGGCTTTTCTCTGAACACTATAAAAGCCCTGAAGCGCCTCCTTTTAGTCAAGTCTTATATTTCTTTCCCCTTTAGGTTTTTGTCTTAGGTTTTCATTTCCTTTGTTCTTTTTGGTGTAAAAACCCAAAATCTTTTAAGTTTATGCTAATCTACTGCTTTCTGTTACTTTCCTGCTTAGTTTTAGGTTGTTGCTTATCGGGTACATGTTGATCTTTCATTTTCGTTTTTAATCTTCTGTTTTAAGCTTTGATCATTTTCTGGGTTAGTTACTGTTCCATTGTTGTTCTTTCTTTTCTGGGTTTGAGTTCTTACTGTTCTTCAACTGTTTAACCTTTGATCATCATGTTTAGCTTTGAAGTTGTCATTTATGTTTTTCCTATTTTCATTTCCATGAGCAGTGAGTAGTGTCCTGAAGTTCTTGAGGATGGGGTAGACTAAGGTTAATGTCCTGATCTCACCTTAGGCACCTAAGCTTGTTTGAATAGACATCCCTTCTGTTTCATTGTGCTTAATGTTGGTTTCTTTCCTGCCAATCAAAATATGATCTTGGACATTCCAGCGCCCGAAAAGCGTTCAATGGAATGTATGATCATGGTGATTTCAGAGATTAGTCTATCCTTAAGCAACACCTTAGATGCTTAGGATATGCATCTCAACCTAAGGGGTTGGATGACTAGGGGGATTTTTGGCTTTGGTAGGTTGGTTCTTATTGCCTTCTAGGTAGTGTACCGTTAATGGGAGTTAGGTCTGTGATTGCTTAGATTGATTCAATTTATCAAGGATTGGACTTGGTTACTTATGAACCTATCGTCTAGGGATAGCTCATTGTTGTTTGAGGTATGTTAGGTGCTTAAGTAGATTGGAACGAATCTCTGGTTGATTACCCTTTGTCCTTAGGAACTGCTTCACACTTGTTTACATCTTTCACCTTCTCTGCTTTTTACTCTGTTTTTGCCTTTTAGCATTTTTAGTCTTTTATGCTCTTTGTTCTGTTTATGCTTTTTAGTTCCAGCATGTTTCATTTCACTTAGGATATGTTTGAAAACCACTCCTTTTTTTACTGTTTAGCTTGACTTAGAAGCATTCATTGCAATCTTGATTGCTAGTGCACACCCATTTTGATTGACACCTCATTTATACTACAATGATGGGGAATTGAAACCTCATGACCTCAGAAATCTTACTATCAATGGCTGATCCACTTTGACTAGCCTTAAAACAATTCATGTCTTTCCTATCAACCATGCCATGCAACAAGTAAGATAAACTTTTCGCACATAATATGTAAATGCCAGGTCATAATGAATCACCATGTCTGATTCCCCTCATTGGAAATATTCTACATATTGGAGACCCATTAAACAACACCGAATATGAAACTAAATGTAGACAAAACATTGACCATTGGCACTATATTTATGAGAACCCTAGTTTCCTCATTATAAATTATATAGAACCCCATTCCACCTTATCAAAAGCTTTCTCAATATCTAACTTGACTGCCATAAGAGGATGTTTCTAATTCTAGCTTTCATGGAATGGATAAGTTCATGAGCTACTAACACATTTTCAGTTATCAATCTATTCAGAATGAAAGCATATTCAATTATCTGTAATGATAAGATGAAGTCATTTATTAAGTTTATTGAACAAAATCTTAGTTATCAACTTATAAGCTATATTTGTAAGACTGATATACCTATAATATTTGGCTAACATTGGTTTTCTATCTTGGGTATTAGGCATATATGAGTATGGTATTGGTATATGTGGAGGTCCAAATATGAGCTAGTAAAAACTGTTTGACAAAAGCAATCACACTTGGGTTAATTGATGCTCAATGGTGCTTGTATAACCCAACAGTTAAACTATCTTGATAAGGGATTTTGTTCGTCATCCATTTGAGTCAATACATCCTAAATTTCACCCTCATCAACTGGTTTAGTCAGGGAAATATTCATTTTCATCATACACTCTTGCATCTAGATCAGCAAAGATTGAATAGTTAACTGGAATAGATCGAAAAGGTAATGAGTATAACTCCTTAAAATGGTTGACTAGAACATGACATATATCATTGTCCCCAGTCCAAATCTTACCCTATGCATCAGCTAATGATGTTATTCTCACTACAAGAAAACATGGAAAATTCTTACGGGAATTACTGATGGACAAAAATCCGTCAGTAAATTAGTGACGGAAAACCGTCAGTTTTTCCGTCACTAATTTACTGACGGATTTATTTCTGTCTGTAATACTGATGGATTAGTGATGGAAATTTACAGACGATTTTATTCCATCAATAATCTGTCAATAACCCATCAGTCAATTTTTCCAATGTAAACTAACCGTTCTTAGCCGTTACTAACAAATATACTGAAATTTACTGACAAAATAATCCTTCAGCAATCCCTAAGAAAAAATTTCTATAAAAACAAGAACATCCCCTCTTATAACTTCACTAACAAACTTATAAAAATGGCTACTCCTCCTTATTTTCGATGATGGATGGATGGTGAAAGGATGAATGCATAGAAAAATATTTTGAACAAGGAATATGCAAATGGTGTTAGGATTTCATAGAATTAGCATGTCGATAACATCGGGCACACAACAGTCCTAAGCTAACATGTATGTGTTCTTTATGTCAGAATTCTCATCATATCAGGATAGATATAGTATATAATCACTTGTATGTGAAGGATTTTATGCTAAGTTATAAGTTTTGGTATTTACATGGAGAAATATATGATATTTTTGGTAGTAGTAGCGGTAGCGAACCATTGGTCGATCGGACATATAAACCTAGAACAAATTTAGATTTTGGGGTTGGTATGATTCAAATGGTTAATGCTGTTTATAGAGAAAATATATAGATATCGCATGTTTTGTATGAACAACCTAATTTAGAAGCATGACAGTTTTTTGGTATTTTAGATGCAGAGAATCAGCCATTATATAAAAGAGGTAGAGATGGTCATTCGCCTTTATCATTTGCAAGTAGGTTGATGGGGATAAAGATAGACTATAATTTGGCTGAGGATTGTGTTGATGCAATTGCCAAGTTTGTGAGGGATTTCTTGCCAGAGGATAACACAATTCTGGGTACGTATTACGAGATACAAAACTTGTTTCGGGGCTTGAATTGTTGTATCAAGTTATAGACGTGTGATCTCGACCATTGTATGATTTATTGGAGATGCGATGAAAACAAGACAAATTTTTGAATTTGTCGCAAACAAAGATATAAAGGTACAAGCGGTAGAGTTTCCTTACCCTAGAAGAGGATGTGGTATTTGCCAATATTCTATAGGTTGAAGAGATTGTATCAGTCTAAGAGACAGCTACGAGAATGAGATGGCATGCTAAGCATAGATTTGATGGAGAGATTACACATCCTTCTGATGAAGAAGCTTGGCGCCATTTTCATTTTACATATCCAGATTTTTCATGTGAAACACGAAATGTTTCTCTAGGATTAAGTGCAGATGGATTTAGCCCCCTCGGTGAGCATGATAGACAATATTCTCTGTGGCCAGTATTCTTTGTGGCCAGTCATTGTGACATCTTAAAATTTTCAGCCATCTTTGTATATGAACCAAGAGTTTCTATTTCTCTATATTCTTGTACCTGGGCTAGATCATTTGAAATGATCTCTTCACGTGTTTTTACATCCACTGATATATGAGTTGAAGACATCATGGAAGTATGGGGAATAGGTGTATGACGTGTCATTACAACAAAATTTTAAGATGCGGGAGACTCTTATGTGGACTATAAGCCATTTCCTATCGTATGGTATGTTAACTGGATGAAAAACACAAGGAAAACTAGCATGTCCATATTATAGCGACAACACCGATTGATTCCAGCTGAAGAATGGAAGAAAAACATGTTGGTTTGATTGTCATCGACGATTTTTTTGCCTCCGACTCATCCATATCGCTGATCTACTACATTATTCACAAAAAGAGATGTGGTGCAGGTCCACCACCTGAATAAGATGGCACAAATCTATTAAAACAAGTGAGAGATTTTTGTGTTGAAAAGACCGTTGACGATAATATTGGTGGGAATGGATATGTCAATGTTAAAGGTTTAGGAAAAAATCATACTTGGCAAAAAAGTATATTATGGGATTTTTCTTATTGGAAAGACCATTTGTTGAGGCATAATCTAGATATCATGCACATTGAAAAGAACTTCTTTGACAACACTATGAAAACGTGCTAAATGTCCAAGACAAGACCAAAAACAATTTGAAGTCTAGATTAGACTTGTCGGACATTTGTTCTCGTCCTCATATTTACATCACAGACGATGAAAATTTTCCAATTCCTGCATTTAAATTACCTATGAATGCAAAGAATGAGTTGTTTGACTTGATTATTCATAAGGCCAAATTCTCTTATGGATAGGCATCTAATATGAGGAATTGTGTTGATATCGAAGAAGACGAGTTCATTGGAATGAAGAGTGATGATTGTCATGTAGTGATGCATTGCCTTCTCCCATTTTCATTTGAGCATCTCCTATCGAAAGATGCCCACGAATCCATTTCAGGTATTTATTTGGTCAGTTGTGTACACTTTACTCATATGTTTTAATTTTGTTTATTACTTATCTAGTTTTTTTTTTGCATTTACAACTGTTGGGACTTTTTTCGTGGCATTAGCCTAAGGATACTTACCGCGGATGGTACTTTCACTTTACAAAGGAATACGCCAATGATCCTTTGCAATTTGGAGAAGATTTTCCCACAGTCATTCTTTGACATTATGGAACATCTGACGATTCAGATTCCTTGTGAAACATCACTAGGTGGACCGGTTCAATATTGGTGGTTATATCCCTTCGAGAGGTACATGTTCCACTAGAAGAAGAAGGTCAAAAATTTTGCCAAAGTTGAGGGTTCTATTGTCGCATAGAGCATCAACAAAGAAGCTGCAAATTTTGCAGAATATTACTTTCTAAGATATGTGGCAACAAAAAGCCGTTGAACAACTTGACATGACGTCAATGGAAAACATCCTACGTATCCTGCTAGTGTCTCAAGTCTTTTCCTAAAAATTGGACGAGTTAGCAGAAAAGGTAAGACTCTCTAACGTATCGAGGAGGAGTGGAAACATCTACATACATATATCCTCAGAAATTGTGAAGATATGTTGGAGTATGAAAGGTAAACATGAATACATTTCCATTTTAGAACTTTTGTTCGTTTGTATTGTTTATATAACTTGTGTATCTTGAAACACTATAGGATATACATGACAATGCTACGTGGTTACTTTCCGAATAAATTTTAAGACGAAATAGAATCTCCTAAACAAGAAGAGTACTTTAAATGGCTACAATATTTTGTAAGTGTCTGTTTAAATGCAATTCAATTTCCCATTTTTCATATTCTAAAGTTTTCTAAATTATATATATATATATATATATAGGTTCGAGAGGAAACATATACTGGTCGAATGTTTCCCACATGGTTGCTTGAAATCGTGAGAGCGTCGAACAACAATGTTAAAGTATAATCATTTTTAAAATTTAAATTTAAAGTATAAAATTTAAAGTGTAAGGTAAAAATATAGATTTTTAAAATTATATAATTTTAAAACTAATATTAATTTTTCAAACCGTAATGTCAGTGAGGAGATGTAGGAGCGTCCTCCTCGCCACCTCTGCTTCTGATGTTTTCTCTTATAACTTAGTTTCTTGAATCTCAAGCACCACTCCATCAGTCACCTCTGCCACCACCCCATCAGCCACCTCAGGGACCTCAGCCACCTCCGCAATGGATGACGTTGGAGCAGCTTTTGGTCCAATTGGAATGTGAGCGGTTTTCTGTGTTGGATTCATATGGCAAGGACGGGCACATGAAGACGTTTTTTCTGGCTTCAAATAAGAGCATCTCTAAGTGCTTATGATGAACAATCTTCTTCGCGTCGCGTACCCCCAGTTCGTATATATGCCCCCGAAGATTGGGAGTATTGGTTTTTACTGTTTTATGGTAAGAATCTAAATTAGGATTTTGCTTAATAACCTTAACTCAAATGTATACTTACTAACCTTAAATGATTAATTCATATAACATTAATTCAACTAGAACCATGCGATTACTACTCTAGTGAAGAAGAAGTTCAAGTCTAGAGTGGGCAGGTTTTACCGTAACCACTTGTACTCGTGGAAGGGTGTGGATATGAAGGAAGAAAAGAGCATAGTGGAATGCCCAAGACACTTCTACGTGACTTTGTTGACTACTGGAGTAAAGAACGAATTCAAAAATTATCCATAAGAACAAGAAGAACCAACTTAGCGTACGTGATGGTAGGGGATCTTGACTACCAACTATAGTGTGAAGAGTCTGGTCACCCGGCAGCCTGATTTGGTATGACTTAATATAGTACATTTTTTTTAATCAATTTGATTTAAATTTAAAATTTTAATTTTTAAATAGAGGTGTAAGACTGGCCAGCAACCGACACCCAATTAAATCATAGATGATCTCCACACGAACAAGAAGACCGGACAAATTCAGGACCCGCTTGCTCGGGAGTTCGTCAAGACGTCTAAAAGCGTCTCGAATCCGGTCTACTTAGCAGATACCGGATGATGAGCGCATTCCCTTGGAGACGCAGTATGAGATAGTCTCTTAGGTAAGTAATATTTATATCTAATTATATAATATTGCATATTGCTTATACTATAACTATATTGTTTTCTTTTTTTTTCCATGAAATGAAGAAGTCGAAGGACCGCATGTTTGGATTCGGGAACATGATCGAATATTGCTTTCCAGGATCGGAATCCCGAGCTGGAAGGGATCCTATAAGAGAAAAGGAAATGAGGAGGAAGGACGCCGCGTTGGCAACCATGTAAAAGGATATGGAGGCGATGAAGGCGGTACAAGCAGAGCGAGATGCTGAGATCCTGGTACAACAACGACAGTTGCACATCAAAATTGACGGATAACTGACGGGTAAATTACTGACAGATATGTTCCGTCAGTAAATCCGTCAGTAATAGTTATAGATTTACTTACGGAATTCTATTATCTACCATTTAGAAGTGAGGGATGGAAAACCGTTAGTTTACCGATAAAACCCCATGTTTCTGACATATATGCTCGTATCTCTCGTAGTGAATTTGTTGTAGCATCTACGCTGCTTCAATTTAAATAAGTAGTGTTTTTGTCACCAGCTTGAAACAACAAGACCGGACAACTAACTCTCTATAACTCTACTTCCCTTCTGGCTTCACTTACAGTTTACTTTTGAGTTAGGCTACTTGTTGATAGTTTATCAGGTATTGTGAAACTTTTTCATTATATATATGGATATTGTGGCAAAAAAGTGAGTGAATAGAGATAGAGAGAGTGAAACGTTTTTACTTTAGTTTTAGCAATAACTTTATTAATCTGAGCGTCGTGAAGAATAAATACAAGGAAATCTAGCACATCATGATAATTAACAAAGCTTGACCGTAAATCGTGATGGTGCACCAAACCGTCTGCTTCCTTATTGGAATTCCTTGATATCCATGAGAAAGATACTTGACTCAAATTCTGCTTCTTCCCACGTATTAACGTCTCTAACCAAGTTGTGATAAGTGAAATCCCTTGCTTATCCTTGAAGTATCTTAAATAATCGAAGGTTGCTGTCCTCTTCAAAAATCATTCTTCGAGTTGCGACCGAGCTCTGCTCCATATGAGCGACAAATGGAGATCGGAACGTGATGTTCTTGGCATTAACAATTGTGCTTTTCATTCTTGTATCAGTTGTGCTTGAGCTTTCTTTATTCAATCCCGCTCCTGAACCCTTAACCTCAAGACATTCATCGGTTTCAATTGTTGTCAATGGCCGAGGTTGTTTCTCTCTCCACATATGAGTCTTCTTATTCTCCGTCTTCGACGTCTCAGATGTTCTTTTGCGAGTGTGGTCATATAGTTTATATCGTGTACCATGAGAAGGCATATCCCTAAGAAGGCGAGATAAATGCGAGGAGAGGCGTGATCTTTGGACCCGAGACGAAGGCTCTACCGGTACTCATCATTTTGCTTCTTCTCCTTTGTATTATCCGTGTGAGTATGCTTCAATGATTCCCTATGATCCGTATGGGACTCCAAATGATCACAAGAAAAACTATATGCACAAAAAATTCAAAACTTGATTGTTCTGCACACCTATGAGATTTTAGGTTGTTGTCCAAATGAAGAACCATAGAAACTTGAAACATCTTCATGTTTGTTCTAGTCACTCAAAACACTTCATATAACTCAAAATCACAAGAAAAACTATATGCACAAAAACTTCAAAACTTCATTGTTCTGCACACCTATGAGATTTTAGGTTGTTGTCAAAATGAGGAACCATGGAAACTTGAAAAATCCTAAAATCNACTATATGCAAAAAAACTTCAAAACTTGACCGTTCTGCACACTTATGAGATTTTAGGTTGTTGTCAAAATGAGGAACCTTGGAAACTTGGAACATCTTAAATTTTGTTCTAGTAACTCAAAACATTTCATATAACCCAAAATCACAAGAAAAACTATATGCACAAAAACTTCAAAACTTGATCGTTTGCACACCTATGAGATTTTACGTTGTTGTCAAAATGAGGAACCTTTGAAACTTGGAACATCTTAAAGTTTTTTGTAGTCACTCAAAACACTTCATATAATCCAAAATCCCAAGAAAAACTATATGCACAAAAACTTCAAAACTTAATCGTTGAGAACGGTGAACCTAAATTTCTTCTAGTCACTCAAAACACTACAAATAACCCAAAATCACAAGAAAAACTATATGCACAAAGCTTCAAAACTTGACCGTTCTGCACACCTATGAGATTTTAGGTTGTTGTCAAAATGAG
>OVBE01005498.1:0-11816 GCA_900406425.1 Iberis pinnata | reverse complement strand
AATGAAGCAAATCATAACCTGAATCAACTTTTGCCCATGAGGATCTGGATCTACAGGTTTCACATTTCGTTTGCCAGACTTAGAGACACCACTAGCAGTTGATTCTTCACTCTTACTCTCAGCTTCCTGAAACAAAATAAAAAGCCACCTTAGTGTGAATTCACTAGTCAAATCACTAAAAAGACCTACTTTCTTAGCTCGGGCTTCTGCCTTTTTCTGCTTCTTGATTTTCTTCTTCTGGGCAGGAGCCAACTTTGACATTTCATCTTCTTCAGAAGTTGACTTGGGAGAATCATGCAATTTCAGGTAGCACCTGAACATCAGGCCAAAGAGGCAAATGTCACCAAAATTAATGGACTGTAATGAGACTATATTTATGCAACAAAGAGTTCACCTGATAGCTCTGACTGCTGCCTTGTGGAAATATGGGAATGAATGCAACCGATCTTGAAACTTAAGCATGTCAACATATGAACGCAAAGTCATTTTTCTTAAGCAATACGAGTGGAAATCAAATTGATCTTCAGAAATGTCAGCATAGTGCTTCTCCACAGCCAAAAACTTCTTCAGGGCACGTCCAAGATCACCCTGACGGAAATAACTATCTCCGGATGCAAGATCATACCTTTAACAACATAAAATTAAAAGACATCCATTAGAAAGATCTCTGAATTGCCAATTACAAAATCTACTCAGGCTTCTATAGAGCCATACCACATGCACTGCATGTCATGAAGATTGTTAAGCTGATCCCCCTCTTTTGTAAATAAGACAGCAGTTTTCTCAGCCAAGGTCACCTTCACCAGAAAAATCACAGCCGGGATTGAGGCATAAGACGGACAATGAAAAAACAATATAATATTAACAAAAGCTAGATGTAAACCTGATCTGCTTGCAGCATACGCTTAACGCATTCACTGTTGATATAACGATCAGCCAGATCCATGCATCTAGCTTCATCAGCAAGTGCAGCAGCGGCAGTCAAGTCTCCTGCATGCTTCATTATTCGGCTCTGTTGAGAAAAACCAGTACAAGGGTTACTAAGGAACAAAAAAAGATAACCTGATACACTGTGAGTACACATAATACAAATTCTATCAACACAATCGCTATAACCAAAGAAGTTCAAACCCAGTCATCCTGTCACTGAAGTTTTTAAATTGTGGCTCCACAGACCACAGAGTGCAAGCAGGAAGTGAAATACCAAGAACTGATGGATCAAAAACTTATAAGAAGATTTTTGGTCATGATAAACAAAAATACCTTAACAGAATACAGATCAATCACTGTCGGCGTATGAGCTATGGCCTCGTCAATTTTAGAAAGAGCAGTATCATATTGACCACGCCTGTCATAATGCTGCAATAAGGGGGAAAAACGTTTCATGATAAAGTACACTAGACTTCAACAGTAAAACTGTTTTTAGAGACATATTAAGCAAAAGTGAACCTGAGCCAAGAAAAACAATGTCCATAATAGCGTAGACGGGGGCTCTTTCACATCACTGCATCAATTAGAATTGAACAAAGAAAAAAGTAAGTGATAGTCACTAACTTCTTTAACATTTCAGCGTAATATTAGTATAAAATAAAACCATATATCATAAATGATATTACTTTGATGAATAAAAAATAAAGCCACATATCACCTTCCGGGATAATTTCCGGTTGTCCTAATTGAATGTTCCATCTCCAAAACTAGTTGCTCCAATATATCAGGCTGGATAACAAATTATATATTGGAGCATAGATTGCAAAGTAAAGTGAAGCCATATCGATGATATTCGTGACAGTAAGCTCAAGGACAAAGCAAGGAAACTAACCTTGCGGGGGTGATCATACAGCGAAGAGAGATCAGAAAATAATGAAGGAACTCCCTGAGACAAGCAACAATATATTTAAGA
Source organism: Iberis pinnata (assembly GCA_900406425.1). NCBI lineage: Eukaryota > Viridiplantae > Streptophyta > Magnoliopsida > Brassicales > Brassicaceae > Iberis > Iberis pinnata. The sequence goes on along the minus strand of OVBE01005498.1, from coordinate 9,913 downwards.
AATATTCTATTAGAACATTCTGCGAACGAAGAGACTCAGGTGAGGAGAAGATACCTTTGTCAAAAGAGGTTTAATGTAGTTCGCTCCAGCTTCCTTAAAGTTTTCATCTTGCAGAAAATCCAATGGTATCCTCTAAAAATGGGAAATTAGAAAATAACTTAACACCACTCTCAGCAGCCAGAAAATAGACGAGAACTAACTGGGTAACCAGGGCTTCCAAATAATCTATAAAGTTGACGGTACACATGTAAGTAAACAACAGGCACTGATCTGCCTTTTCTTACCTTAACAGCGGATGACCAAGTGTACTGCTCACTTAGAGACTTGTACAAGGCATTTAACTTCTCAATCTGGTCAGACGAATATTCACCACTTTCTGAATACAACTCGAGGCATTTTTGGAGGCCTTCATAATATCTGAAAAAGTAAGCGATGCATTTTTATTTGTTTACAGGATTGACAGTACCCAAAAAATTTAGAACTCTTTGAAGCAGAGCAAAAAGATGTGACAGAAAAGTAAAAACCTGTAATTGTCAGGGTTCATGGATAGCAACACCCTGTAGAGTTTACTGGCTTCTTCTAGACGACCAAGCTTTGACAAGAGTGATACCTCTTGTTCTTTGTAAGACAATTTATCAACCTATAAACCACACAAGAACGTTAAATTTATATATGTCTGTGTTGATCCAAATATATTCAACTATCAAGCTTTCTGAACTTACTATTTTTGGCTCCTTTTTGTGCAACTCCTCGAGAGCTTTATCAAAAGAACCGCTCTCCTCAAGCAGGGAAACCTACAAGAATCAAAATCCAGCTGAGATTTCACGCAGGTCCAGATATCAAAACTGCGGTAATGCCAAATGTAGGTTTCTCAATCATAAGTTTCAGGGGGAAGAGTGAACAGAGCACAATCAAAAGAAGTAAGACATACTTTGTACCAACTACCAACTCGATAATACTTTTAATGTTTTCATCAACAGGATATAAATGAATACCAGAAGCTACAGTGACCCATTAACGGCAAGCATGATTTTTAAGGGAAGATGCCTATAGGGATAACAGACAAAAGGTATAATACTTGTAAAACTCCTGCTTGATACCTTGTACAGAATCATTTCAGTGTGTTCACATAGCTCATTCTCAGGAGGATAATCATCCTCTAAAGTGCCTTCATACGCTTCCAAAATTTCAACAGCTTTAGAAGCACTGATTTCAATAAAACAAAACAAGTTAAGAGATCAAGCCATCAAGGTTGATATACAGGGAGAGTTTTTGGTTGTCAAGTAAATAAAGATCATTCAGTTGATCAGAAAGGCAGTGGACTATACTGAATGTTCTTGGTATATAATTTCCTAAGTCTGATCAAAGCTTCGTCTAACAAAGGCATACATTATTTACTTTAAGTTTCCAAGATACAATTACAAGCCATAAAAATGAACAAGCGCATCAACCAGCTAGCTAATAATCCAAAGAAGAAAAAGTAGCATTACATTCTTCTGAGTAAAGTACCGCAATATATTTAAAGTTAACATTCAAGGAGACAAGGACCATGACATACTTTGCATGTAAATGCTGAGAAACTGCAAAGCCAATCCAGTTCATTCGGTGATTGGGCTTTAAAGTCAAAAGCTGCTGTCTGGTCTCCACAAAGCCAGATAAGTCCCGCATTTGTGCCTAGGAATAATAATGCATAACATAGAATAAATATTTGAAAACATCAACGTGAATGACACTGGAACAAGCTTACACAAAGAAACAGTGATACAAGTAAGAATAGCCATTTGCTTTGAGAATGATATGTCTAGTTTGCACCAAATTTACCATAATTACCTGCAAAAGCGAGAGATCTCTGAGTATTTCAAGGTTATCAGGATCTATTCTAAGAGCATTTCTGTAACATTTGATGGCCTCTCTATACTCCCTGTCTGACCGGTACAGAAGACCAAGTACATGCCAGCAAACATGGCTTTTGATATCATTCTGCACAAAAGAAAAAAGTGAAGTATAAATACTATGTTACCCTGACAAACTATCCATGCCTAGACACTAAAGAATGAATTTATGATTATTGAAGAGCATATTTAAACCTTCACTCCAAGCCGAACAAGCTCATATGCTTCAGTTTTGCGGTCCATACAGTTTAGAGTCAGTCCTTTCATAGATAAAGTCTCTGAAAATCACAAAGAACATAAGGAACAAGTCTTAAAAGGAGGAAATGCACAACTAAAAGTTAGACATGTTGTAAAGTAAAAAAGAAGAACAATTCAGAAGCAAGAACCGCGTTTAACACAGAAAAGAATAGATCTCAACTATCCAAAAGAAAAACATCACCAAGCAAACTCCTTTGCTTCGTTCCATGATTATACACTACAGTCGAATACTAGGATATTACTTTATTTGCTTCATTGAGGACAATGAAAATTACGTGAATTTTGAAACAGTGGTACGTTCTTAAACAACAGACTGCAGACAACTCAAGTGCCTAGTAGTCCAGCTACAAGTTTTTTGACCTCAGTTGATGTAGAACCCCATAGAGTTGCAATATATTAGCAAATAGATAAATAAGAAAAGAATAGAAGGAGAGTGTTGGAGATTTGGTAAAAGACAACTCACCACCATGATCAGGAAACTTTTTTAATATGGAATCAGCCGCCTTCAGTCCCTTCTTGTACTGCTTAGTCTCATAAGATTTCTGCATTATAAGATCATTCAGAATAACTTTACATAATATATTTCCTAAACATTCAGAAAAATACATTAAGAAAAACCTGAACTGTCAATAGAAAGTTCATCAATACACTGGTAACCACCAAAATCATATGTTAACTGTTAAGTAGACTAAAAGATGTCTGAGACTGAGTTATTATCAGCTCTTTTCCGAGCAAGTATAAGACGAACCTGAGTGCTTAGTTAGTGCCTTAATGGTGATCTAAAAGATGACTCATCTACCATGTTTGGCACAAGAAAGAAATGCTAAAGGCATAACCACATAAACACTGAGTGATGCCTCTAAGCTTGACTTACATCTTTATCAAAGTATATCAAAAATACCTAAGACTAAACTCAAGCAGGTCTCAATCTAAGGCAGTGTCAAAGATCCTAGACAACTAAAAGAATCCCAGAACCGATCAAGGTCATTAGGGTTTAAGTAACTGAAGCTAAGAATTTGATACATCAAATTTACAGGGAAAAGACATTGAGCAACAGCGACAGCGAATATGCATTGACCGAATACATTGATGGATAGCTAAATTTAGGGCTTAGCAAAGCAGACAAATCTAATCGTATTGAAAATAAATTCCGACTAGAAACAACAAATCGAATAGTCCGTAGAAAGCAAAGGGGGGGAAGAGGGNGCTTAGCAAAGCAGACAAATCTAATCGTATTGAAAATAAATTCCGACTAGAAACAACATATCGAATAGTCCGTAGAAAGCAAAGGGGGGGAAGAGGGAATCGGAAACATACGACGATGAGCTTGAAGAGATTGGCCTCTTTAGTAGGAAGTGAAGCCCCCATTATCTTCCGTTACTGAGAAAGCTCGCGAGTTGGATATGGAGAGAGAAAGAGAGAGAGGTGGCGTAGTAATCGCTTGAACCCTAAACACTACACAACTCCGAAGACAAAAGCATCTCAAATTAGGGTCTGTCTTCTTCATTCTTTATTTACCCTAACCAAATCCACCGGTTTTTTACCGGTTTAATAAAATAACCTAAACTTTATAAACCGGATCCATATCATCAAACAAAACCCAACTCTTGAACACATATATATAATAATTTTCGTTGACCAAGAACTAAATGTATAACATATATCATATTTTTGAAGAATGATATTTCAACTATTGAGGATATATGGTTGATAAAGAAACCAAAATTATGTTATTTAATTTGTGAATCCTTAATAACTCTAAACTAGCTTCAATATGGTATAAAAAAAAGTAATGTTTGATTTCAGTTATGAATGTGCACTAGAAAATATTCAATGACGTGTAACATGTATATATGAGATTCTTCCAATTTAGAAACATGATACAAAAGCTTATTAAACTGAAATTATTTGAACTAAAGATTACATGTGACAGTCGTTTAGAGTTCATGAAAGATTTATAATAGATTGACATCCATTTTTTATTTTCTAAACTTAGCTTTTTACCTTTTTTTGTACGCTGAACAACAATAGTATTTAACATTGTTATTCTTATTTTTTTCCAAATTAAAACACATTTCGTGCAATGATCTTCTCGTTGCATTATTGGATCTTTGTTGTCCAAAAGTTCAATGTAGGATTATTGACGACCTACGATCGTGATTCTGTTTTTTTGCAAATCCTTAGTAGTTAGTAATACCAATTTCGCTTTAATATGCTATATGAAAATGATGTTTGATTTATATTTTATGTTAATCTATTCCGGTTAGGAATGTGCATTGAAAAACATTCAATGACTTTAAACATGTAAATAGACATATAGTAGATTCTTTCAGTTTAGAAACATTATAAAAAAAAAAATTAAATTGCGATTTGTAAAAACTTATTATAATTGAAATTATATGAACTAAAAATTACTTGAGGTAGTTTTTAGAGTCCAGAAAGGTCTTGAGTAAATTGACATCCATTTTTTTCCTTTTCTAAGCTTACATATTAGGAAAGGTATCATATTTGCATATGAAATTAAGTGAGCTTTTTTACCTTTTCTATAAACTTGACAGCAACAATATCTAACATTGTTATTTTCCTTTTGTTCCAAATTAATAAACACTACAAACATAAAGGAGCATACTCATTGAATTTTTCTCTTGAAATGAAGAAATCATCTTTATTGTCCAAAAACTCCATGTAGAAATCATCTTTTATTGTGAAGAACGATGTTCCAAGTATTGTCGATTTTTAAACTACAATTGATAAAGAAAAAGTCAACATTCTTTGCAAATCCTTAATAACGTCAAACTCGCTTCAATATGCTGCAAGAAAAATAGTGTTTAATATAGCTTACAAACCTTTGTAAGGCCAAATTCGATCTTGTTTGTTGCAATTTTTCAATTATGTTGATTTGTATTTGATTTTTGCACAAGTTATTTACGAGTTTCCTTTGAATCTTCAAGGGTACATCTCGGTGACTCTTGGAGTCACACCTTCACTATCAAAACGAAGAAGATAATTTTTACAAAGTTCGATAATAGACTAGATTACAATATGTTATAGCTATTGACTCTCAATTGTTGTCTCTTGATCTTGCAACTTTTCTTTAATCCTTTTAGAACCAGAAGCAGCTCAAAGAAGACTATGAAGAATGCTTGAAGACTCGATGATTCTTTCAAATGCAACCTCCTCTGTTTATAAATATGTTGTAACAGATTTAACAGCTTATGAACTAGGCATGTGAGCTGAAGCCCAAGTCTGGACAGCTGCTCCAAAATGCTAAGCCCACATAAGCTCGAGCTTTTGAGTCAAACCCGATAACACAAACACAACTCACAAACTCCACATTTGTCGTGTATTGTCTCAAACCCTAAAAATTTTCAAGACTGTTCATATCCCGTGAAGGTTATCAGACGTTTTCTTCGTATGTTACCGCCAGATCCTAGAACCAGCACCTTCCGGCAAGATCATGGAGCTTCAAGTAGTCACTCTTTACCTTATTCCAAGTGTAAACTCTAACTTTTACCTATTAAAGACCCTTCAGCTAAACTAACCTTTCTTCTACCTTGCATATACATGTCGCTACCGAGAAACTTTCTGATGTATACCCGTGAACCAAGACTTTGCAAGGTAAATCTTCTAGCTCACCATCTCTTTGTTTCTCTAGATATTGTATAATTTGATTTTTCTTTTTCCTTGTGACACTAACTAATTATATTTTTGTTGTGTCACACTTTTTCTTGATTGCAAGATGACCAAACCAACCAGCTCACCTCACAACTCTCCACCTGGATCTACAATGAGGTAACCCCGAGAAGCACTAGACACTTCTCAAAAAGCTCTTTCCAGGTAAGCAGATATGATGGATTTTCTATTGTATGAACCTTATGAATCTCCATTTCGCTATATATGATTAGATCTATGATCTTATGAAACTTGACTTCTATATGCTTAGTTCTGCCATGATATACATTGTTCTTTGCTAGGCTTATTGCACTTTGAGAATCACTATGGAGTTTAAACTTGTCTTGAGTAAACCCAAATTCTGAACATAAACCTTTTAACAGCTTCTGTTGCAGCCATGTATTCAACCTCTGTGGTGGATAAAGCCACTACATGCTGAATATTGGACTTCCAGCTAACTAAATTTTCATCCACTTTAAAAGCACAATCATATACATACTTGCGCTTGTCTAGGTCTGCTGCATAATTTGTATCTGTAAACCTTCAATTAACATCTTCTCATCTTGTTTGTTGAAAGTTAAACTCATATATGATGAACCTTTATTGTACCTTAGAATTCACTTTACAGTTAACTAGTGAGACCTTCCTAGTTTGGCCATAAACATACTGACCAAACAAATTGCATAGGCTAAGTTAGGGCGTGTGCCAATCATGACATACATAAGACTTCCCACAACACTAGCATAGGGAACTGACTTCATAAATTCACTTTCTAATTCCCACTCTGAATCTGTCAAGCTTATCAATTTAAATTGGGAATTCGTTGGGGTAATTACTGACTTAGCTTCTTTCATACCAAAAGTCTTCATAAATTGGGTTAGATACTTTCACTATGTTAATCTCATCATATTCCTTTTCCTGCCCATGGTTATTTCCATTCCTAAAATTTATGTAGCTGGACCCAAATCTTTCATTTCAGACTGCATGCTTAATTCTTCTTTTAACTTTTGAATTCCTCTACATAGATAAGTAGGTAAACTATGTGTTTCAATGTTGTTGCCCTTTATATAGATACATGAATCATAGTAACTCCTTTAAAACTTCTGACCTTTCATGAACTGATCAAACTTTAAATTTCACTGTCTTGGAGACTGTTTTAAGCCGTAGAGTGATTTTTTCAATAACCAGACATGGTCTTTCTTCTAAGGATTAATAAACTCATCTAGTTGATTCATATAGATGGTTGCATATAAAGATCTATGTAAGAACGCAGTCTTGACGTCTAGCTGCTCTAGTTCTAGGTCAAAGTTAGCAACTACATATAGTATTATCCTTATTAACACATGTTTGACAACCGGTGAAAAAATCTCATTGTAGTATACTCCTTCAATATGTGTGAATTCCTTTGCAATTAATTTTGCCTTGAATCTTGGTCCTTCAAGACTTGAAATTCCAAATTTCCACTTAAAGATCCATTTACAACCCATTGGTCTCTGATATCTGGTCTGGGTACAAGTTTGAATGTATCATTTTTCTCCCTTGAATTCATTTCTTCTTTCATAGCTTTCTGCCACTTTTTCAGTTCTTGCTTTTCTTAGCTTCTGCAATACTCCTATCTTATTCAATCTCAATGTTTTCAGATCATGCTAAGGCATATGCTAGATAATCTTCACCTTCAAACCTTGATGGTGGTATGTGTTCCCTTCTAACCATGTCTCTAACCAGAATGTAGTTACTTAGATCTTCTTGTTCACTTGGTGCACCGGCAACTTGTTCATTATATCCTTCACCTTCTGACTTTGCCTTTGATTCTTAAAATTCTGAATGAGCTCCACCTTGATCATTAGTTCTTGTTCCTTGTGATTGAGCCTAGTTCTAGTTTACAATTATCTTCTTGTGCTTCTTTGCCTGCTTACTTTGTACATCATCTTTATACATTGTTTCTTCCTGAAACATTACGTTTCTACTTAATATGCATTTAGCTTCTTCTATTATCCAAACCCTAAAACCTTTTACACCTTGTGGATAACCCACAAAGTAGCCTTTCATTGCTCTATGACTCGCTTTATCCTGCATAGTGTGTACATAAGCTAAACAACCAAACTTTCGTAGATATGAAATGTCCATTTCTTATCCTGTCCACATTTCTTCTGGAATTTTGTAATCTAAAGCTGAAGTGGGAGACCTATTTATCAAGTAAACAGCAGTGGATGTTGTCTCTGCCCAAAACCTTTTTCAAAACTTGTCTCAGCTAACATGCTTCTGACCTTGTTCATCATTTTTTTGTTCATCCCTTCAACCACTCCATTATGTTGAGGTGTATAAGCACATGTTTTGTGTCTTTTGATACCTGATTTTTCTATACAAAGAGTCAAATAGTGCTTTACAATATTCCAGACCATTATCAGTTCTAAGCCATTTCAATTTCTTACCAATTTGATTTTCTACTAATACTTTCCAATCTATAAAGTTCTGATATACCTCATCCTTTGTTCTTAGAAAAGAAATCAATACCTTTCTACTACAGTCATCTATAAAAAGTTATGAAATACCTGCAACCTGACAAACTAGGTTCCATACCAGGAGATCCCCAAAGATCAAAATGCACGTACTCTAATGGTTCCTTGATTGAATGTTTGCCTTTCTTTAAAATTTGTTTATGTAATTTTCCCAGTACACATTCTTCACATAATTTGATATTATTTATGTCCTTTTTCCCTAGATGTCTCTGTTTTACTAGAATATTCATGACTTTTTGGCTCATATGTCCAAGTGTTGAGTGCCACCTCTTTGTTTAGTCATTTTCTTGAATGGACACTGCTGCTTCACCCTTTGTTACACTTCCATATAAGAGCATCTCCAAATGACACTCTATAACTTCAAATTTGAAGTTTTTTCTCCTCCAAAGGGACACTTCAAAACTTCAAATTTGAAGTGTTACTTTCCCACACTTCAAATATGAAGTGTTTACTTTCTCACACTTCAAATTTGAAGTGTCATCTTTTCTTTTGCATTTTGGTCCCTAAATTTATTTATTTAATACTTTTAGTCTTGTATTAATTATTTAGTACCAACATTTTATGGTTTATTTTAAATTATACTAATTTATACATCTTATATTTATAAACATATATTAGTCTTGTTCTTTATTCGAAAAACTTATGCTTTGAACATCATAATTCGTTTTTCATAATGTGTCCATTAATACTTGATGCTTGCTAAATCTATTGGGAAGATTACTCACATATATGAAATTGTTTACTCTCTCTTTCAGGATCAAGATGTCTAAACCATCAGGAGAAAGGATAGTAGCAAAGCTTCACAGAAGACGGTCATCCTTCAGAGCCAGGCAAGACGATGCTGAGATTTCTCCTGAATTCTCTCTAAACGCCTCGATACTTACGGGAAGACAACTTCAAACGCGTGAAATAGCTGAAAGACTGCAAAACAGCAAAGGCAGAGCGTGCAAACGCTAGGAAAAATGTTGAATACTCTCGAAAACATTCAGATATAAGGAAGGGAAAATGGGTTGAGATAGAAGAAGAAAACAGTAGTGAAGACTCGAGTTATGAAGAGGGTGACGAAATGAGTGTTAAACAGCAAGACTACTACACTCATTTCAAAAACTTAGTAGTAAACGAGGAGATTTCTCAAATGGCTGCTGAAGAAAACTCTAAATCGCTTGACTTTGAAGCACTTCTTTCACGAGATTTCAAAGGAACTCGATTCCCACATAAACCCACCATGGGAGCTCTTGGGATCGCGAAAGACATGACCCATCTTTTCAAGGATGTTAATCTTGAGAAGTTTATGTCCACTTACTGTGATGGATACAAGGAAGAAACCTGCCACTTCCTAGCTACCCTCTAGTTGTATTGCAATGATGATGACATGCAGGGGTACATCACGTTTTCGGAGCAAGACAAGAACTATGAGCTTTCTGTGGGACAATTTAACCATCTTTATGGGTTCCCGTCTGATGGGAACATTGATAAGCTTCCAGAGTTTGTCAAGGAGGAACTCTCTACATTGTGGGAAACAATAGGAGTCGGCACTTATAACTCGAGAAAATCAAAGTTTGCAGGCATAAG
>OVBE01005497.1:0-21609 GCA_900406425.1 Iberis pinnata | reverse complement strand
TAGATAGGGAGGACCAACCTCATATGGGTATGTCTCCGGTTTTAAATTCCCGTTGTGGCGGTTTAAGACCATCTGGTAGGGATATCAAGGGTTGTATTTTTCGGGCTAGGAAGCTTTTCTTTCTAGGATCAATGGTCCTATTTCGGGACTTATCTATCAACTCATATATGGAGTCCTTATGTCCTCTCAATCTGAGAGCATCTACCTCTTGTAGGCTTTTATCTTCTCTTTTGTGGGACTTGTACTATCCTTTATAGGTCTTTGTACTACTTTTTATGGGTTTGATCCTTTAATCTAATTTCAATATGTTGACAAAAAAAAAATTAAAGTGATTGTGTCGGAATTTATTAATAAAAATAATTCAACTAAAACGCGTTTGCATAAAATTGATAATATAAATAAATAAAATCTTAACATAATCAAATCTTAATATAATATATTCCATAAGAATCAGTTTTTTTGTAAGTAAACATAAGATCCACATGGGAAATTGAAAGAAATCTTTTTCATTTTACCTCTTATATATATATATATATGTGTGTTTAAGATTATTTTCATTCTCATATGGTTTAAATGCAGGAAACCCAAATTTAATTGGATTTCGAATAAAAGAAGTGTGGTTTGTTGAATTGGGTTTTTAATGGAAGCAAATTACTATATTTGAATGACTTACAATTATCAAAATCATAATTTTTTTATTCCACATACCAAATAATAAAAAACACTATATCTCTTAGATTCATTTATTAATTTTACTTGGTAGGATCTAGAGATTATATTATAAGTTGAAATCAATCCGAATATATATTTATAGCTTCTATAATAAATTACGGATGATTTTTATTTAATACATACAAATCAAATCTTTATATAATACATTTTTATTATTTTTCAATTTTGAAAAGAAAAACACAATATTCCACATATAACAAGTTGAATTAAATCTTCTTTATCACCATATCAATATGTGTTTAAGATTACTTTCAATATCACACTAATTTTGATAAAGTAGTTTAAATGCAAGAAATTCTAATTTAATTGGGTTCATAATATAAAATGAGGATTAGCAAATTAATCTTCATATTGTACATTTCAACCATAAAAACTTTATATTTTTGAGATTTATTTATTAAGCTTACTTGGTATGATATGCGGACTATATTCTAAGTTAAAATTCAATCAACGTAAAGACTATATATATTTATAATTTTTACTTTAAATTACAAATTAAGGCTATGAATGTTTATTGGTTTTTGGTTTTTAGTTTTTGGTTTTTGATTTTAGTTTTTAGTTTTTGGTTTTTGGTTTTGGATTTTGATTTTGCTGTATATTTTAGATTTTACAAAAACTTGAATGGTAGTGTTTAGTTTTCAACATTATATATTTATATTTTTACTTAGTTTATATTTTAATTTTTAATGGTAAAGCTGTAAAAATAATTGTACAATTTATTAATAAAAATATTATATTTAATAAAAAATAAATAAAACTCATATATGCTTATAATATTATTTTTTTTAGAGATGTAATTAAAATGAAAAATGTTAAAATGTTATTTTATGATCTCTAAGAAACAAAGAATAAAATTGTGTAAAGAAACAAAAATTATGTAATTTTATTGAAGCATTTATTTTTATGTTAATAATTTTATTTTTATTAATATAGTAATATATATATATATATATATATATGTGTGTGTATTACGACAAAATTTTAATTTGGGTTATGGATTTTGTTTGAAAATTGTAAGAACCTTCAAAAGTTAGTGTAAAAATATTAAATAAATATATAATTTATTTTTCTGAAAAAACACTAACAATGTTAATGCCAATCATTAACAAAGTCAATGAGCTAATATATATAAACGAAGATATCAATTTTTTCTTGTTTTCCCTAAATTAATAATAGTTAAAAGTAATAAGTTTGCAATAAAACAAAAACACAATTGAAAAAAAAAAAAAACTCGGCACTTCACAAAAAACCACAAAAATATAGCTTTTAGATTTTGTATAATAGTGGACAAAACTAGTTTTCCTACTTTTTAGGGAATCTACTTATGTAAAATCTTGATTGGTAAAAAATATGGTTTTTGAAAATCAAAAACCAAAATCTACATCAAAAACCACAAAACATTCAAGGCCTAATATGTTTTTTAATATATAAAAAACAAATCTTACATATTCAAACATAATCAAATATATTCCATAAACCTTTTTAAAAAATTAAATTAAAATAAAATATCCCACATAAGAAGTTGACCAATATTATGTTATGCGAGTATAATAGTCTTCAATTGTTTTCACGGGTTGGAGATTGTTACTTTTTAATGATAAATATTCTTAGGGTGCAAATGGTTGACACAAAAAATAATTAGTAGAATTAAGTAGAAAATGTTGGTGGAATAAAAACTAGAGGAAAATTGTCAGTTACATTCCTCTACAAATTTAGAGAGGAACATTTTTGGTGGAATTGTGTTTGTTCCACATGATTCTTCTAGAGGTAGAGGAAAACATTTTTTAAAAAATATTTGACAAATGGTTTAATAATGGAGGAATATGATGGAATACATGTTTTCCTCTACTTTTATTCCTCTAAATTACAAACCATTTGCACCCTTAATTAGAACAATATTATGCTACGCGAGTATAGATTAATGCGTTTAGAAACCCTGTTTTCACGAGTTTAAAATCTAGATATCTATATTATTATTTGAGAATCCATTTTTAGTATAGCACGAGTAAAATTAGAAATCAAATTTTACAAAAACATATATGTGTGATTAATAAAAGATTGACAATTTTATTAATCTATACCCACATCGGACGTTGAACAATATTATGTTATGCGAGTATAATATTGTTCAATTGTTTTCACGGGTTGAAGATTGTTACTTTTAAAATGATAAATGTTTTTAATTAGAATAATGTTATGCTATGCGATTATAGATTAATGCGTTTAAGAACAATATTTTCACAGGTTGGAAAGTAGATATCTATATTATTATTTGAGATTTCATTTCTGTGCAACACAAGTTAAATTCTAAATCAATTGTACAAACAATTATATTTGTGATTAATAAAATACATATCAATATTAGCATTAACACTTTATATATTTGTAGTATATGCATTGACCAATGTTTTCTCATGGACAATTATATAGCATTATCAAGAATTATATTAAAAAAGGAACTCATGATTCTTATAGTTGATGAAGAAGATAAACCTTTAACAAAAACAATGAATGTAAATTTCAAAGAGGTCAACATGGCTTTTTGAATATTTTATTTTGTTGTGTTTGAATAAAATATTTCAAATTATTCTTTTTACTGTTATTTATTATATATTATTATGTTATTATTTACGGAAAAGAAACATTAAGGGGGTGTTATTCAATGATGAATTTTAAATCAACTTCATTTGATTTATAATCTAATGTTATTCAATAGTTGATTTGAAATTCTATTTTAACATCCAGTGTTATTGGTTATAGTATTTGAAATTCATTCATTAATAGAGTTTGAAATCTAGTGTTATTCGGGAAAAAGGTCAATTCATACCCAAACAATTTGTATCGTGATTTTTTATACCTGAACTTTAGGTCAGTGCCTAAACCTTCCTAAACTCTTGTTTTCATATTATTTTGATCACAAACATTATTGAGAGTGCTAAAATCTGTATTACGTTTAACACCGTTTAATATACCATTAACTGGTAAAAAAAGTGTCAATTCATACCCCAACTATACATGAGGTGCCATTTTATACACCGTCTTTTGTAATGTGATAATAATGTTTCATTTATAGAAAATATTTTTATATTAATTGGATGTGTATTTGATTGTGGTTTGAATGTTAATCTAACAATATTAAAAGTGTGATTATGCTTTTGCAATTAAATTTACAGAATAATTGAGATTATGAAAGAGTTTCTAAGAAGGATTAAAAAGATGATTAATTGCCATATATATATATATATTATTTATTTTTAAAACTAAACATTTATGTATAGTTTTCATATTTTTTAAACTAAACATTTAGATATAGTCTCCATATATGATATCTTATTTTCCATTGACCAAATCTTGAAGATAAAATTGAATTAAAATCAATTATAAATATCTCTTAATAATTTTTCATATTTTTTTAACAAAAAAGACATGAAAAATATTGACAAACACAATATATAGTCAATAATCACAATGTGGATTAGGTCAAAGTATGAATTGAGGAGCAATCTAATTATTTTTTCAATAGTACATTTGTATTTCTATCTCTAGTATCATGAAAAGATATGCTCTTTTTATTGTATTTTAATGGTTATTTGCGATGTTTGAATATTAAATAATAAAACACATAAGTAATAAAACATAAAGGTTATATGTGGGTTTTATGGCAGCTATGTTGGATTTTCTTTGTGAAAATATTATTTGTAATATTTGTAATATAATGTTGAGAAACTAATTTAAATAATCATATAATTATATTCTATTTTATGAATGGTAACAAAAACTATATAATTTAAAATTTTAGCAAACAAATTTAAAATAAAATAAAATTTTCATAAAATTATTCTAAATAAAAGAAAGAAAATATAATATATAGTTCATGCATAAAACGGCACATCGCGTATAGTTGGGGTATGAATTGACTTTTTTTTTTACCAGTTAACGGTATGTTAAACGGTGTTAAACGTGATATGGATTTTAGCACTATTAATAATGTTTATAGTTAAAATAATATGAAAATAAAAGTTTAGGATGTTTCAGGCACTGACCTAAAGTTTAGGTACAAATATATGGATTTCAAATCCAAGATAAACTGCAGAAATTTCTAAAATATTTCCAACTGAATCCGAATTTTAAATTTTGATGATTTTAAATCAAATGGAGTTGATTCAAAATTCATCCTTGAATAACACCCCCTAACTAAATGGACATAAATAATTTTCCAAAAAAGAAACATTAACAATAAAAACTTTAATGTACGTCATAAAATAAAACAAATTGAAAAACTAAAATTCAAAAAATTTTAAGAAGAAGAAAATTAGTTTATAAAGTAATATATTATAATCTAGTTTTATTTTATGGTAATTTGTAAAACGAAAAATGGGCCAACACAAAGGCCTTATTACCCTGATTCTATAAATCGNCCTAACTCACCTGAAAAGTCGCCCCCCTTTTTTTTTTTTTTTTTTTACCCGATTTTAGATTTCACGCCCTAAATTGAACTCTCCCGACTATATACTCAGAGTTTATTTTATGTAATTCCCTTGAACCAAAATCGAAGGCAGAAACACTTCTTCTCTCTTCTCGCCTCTCCTCCTCCTCTCGGGTTTCTTCTTCTTCTACTTCGTTTTTGTCGTCTCTTTTCCCTCTCTGCATACGAACATACACACAGGTATATACTTTTTTCTTTTCTTTTTTCAGATGCGTTTCCTTATAACAGCTATTCGGTATTATATATCTGTGATTATGTCTGATCTAGATACTTTTTCCCCTCTATCGAGATTCAAAACTGGCTGGGGTTTCTGTGATTATTTATTTCTGATTTAAGAAAAATTGAATTAGTTCGACTCTACTTTGGGGGTTTTCTCAAATTCTCAGGGTTTTCTTTCGTTTTTGCGTTTTGAAAATAGCTGACGCTGGAGCAGTTAGATGGCGGCCGGGAGATCATCAAATATGCCGTCCCGATTGCGGCAGCTTCTTTCCGGCGAAGGTTCTATAGGGCCTTCTATTAGAGTCGACGCTGAGCCTGTAAGTTCATTGAACATTCTTGTGGTTTTCTTTGAGTCTTCGTCGATGATTGTTTAAGCTATTTTCAAGTTTGGTTCAAGCTATCTATCTATATATAGATTGTTTTTTGAATCTTGTCACACGTTTTGCCCGTAATAGAGTTAAATCAACATGGTTGAACACTTTTTTTTATCTTCTCTTTGTTTGTCCTATTTTGCTTCCTTTAGTTTATTTTTAGCTAGTCACTTCTGATTGCATTAGAATTAGTTAGTGTTTATGTAATTACATGAAAATGGTTTCTTGCACCAGTTTCAGCCATATGTTCCAGTAGATCTTTCACTGTATTAATTATTATTACGTTTAGTCTCTGGTCTCTAGTCTCCTTGTCTCCTAAGCTTCTTTACTTCCCAACCCTGCTCTAACAAGTTTTTCTCTACATCATTTTTCTTACAGCCTCCTGATATCATATCGTTTATTGACAAAGTAATTCAGAGTCCACTCTCAGATATTGCAATACCTTTATCTGGTTTTCGGTGGAAATACAGTAAGGTAATATGTGCTAAACTATATCAGTTTTTTAGGCTTTGTTTTTTTACTTCTATGTGGGTTTCTCAAAGTATTATATTATTCCAGGGGAATTTTCATCATTGGAGACCGTTGTTTCTACATTTTGATAAATACTTCAAGACATATTTATCAAATAGGAATGATGTTATCTTGTCCGATTCAATTTTTGAGGATGAGAACCCCTTTCCAAAGCACACAATACTTCAAATACTTAGGGCGATGCAAATAATTCTGGATAACTGTCCCAACAAAAGTTCGTTTGATGGTTTAGAGGTATGCTGCTTTACTCTGGAGGCTTTGATGCATTTCTGAATTCTGAGATCTGTAGTAGAGCTCAGCTCATTTACTTAAATTCTGTGTTTTGTAAATTCCAGTTTAACTTATTTTGCAGCACTTTAAACTCCTACTTGCTTCCACGGATCCAGAGATTCTCATTGCAGCTCTGGAAACTCTTTCATCGCTTGTGAAAATAAACCCATCTAAGCTCCACAGGAGTGGGAACTTGATTGGATGTGGTTCAGTGAACAGCTTCCTGCTCTCTATTGCCCAGGGGTGGGGTAGTAAAGAAGAGGGATTGGGTTTGTATTCTTGCGTTGTCGCTAATGAGAGAAACCAGGAAGAAGGTCTGAGCTTATTTCCTTCAGACTTGGAAAATAAACAGGGACAGGCAGATCATCGGATTGGGTCGACTGTTTATTTTGAGTTGCGTGGACACAATGCCCAGAAAAGAGATGATGGTAGGAGTGCTAGCTCTTGTTCAAGGGTGATACACATTCCTGATTTACACACGAGGAAAGAGGATGATTTAGTATTAATGAAGCAGTGTATAGAGCTTCACAATGTTCCTCCGGAGCTCAGATTCTCTTTACTGACCCGAATTAGATTTGCTCATGCTTTTCGTTCTTCCAGAATATGCCGGTTGTATAGCAGGATCTGCCTACTTGCGTTTATTGTTCTTGTTCAGTCAAGTGACGCCCAAGATGAACTTGCATCCTTCTTTGCAAATGAACCTGAGTATACAAACGAATTAATAAGAATTGTCAGATCTGAAGAATCGATCCCTGGAACCATTAGAACTCTTGCAATGCTTGCATTGGGAGCACAATTGGCTGTGTATTCGGCATCTCATGATCGAGCCAGGATTCTAAGTGGATCTAGCATCAGTTTTGCTGTTGGCAACAGAATGATCCTGCTTAATGTGCTTCAGAATGCCGTGCTATCTTTGAAGGTATCAAGTGATCCATCATCTATTGCTTTTGTTGAGGCACTACTTCATTTTTATTTGCTTCATATTGTTTCATCATCGTCATCGGGAAGCAATATAAGGGGTTGTGGAATGGTTAACACGTTTCTCCCTCTGTTGGAGTATACTGATTTGAGCCACATGCATCTTGTTTATTTGGCCGTTAAAGCACTACAAAAGCTCATGGATTATAGTAGTACAGCCGTACCTCAACTCAGGGATCTTGGGGGAGTAGAGCTTTTGTCTCAGAGGTTAGAGGTAGAGGTTCATCACATTCTTGGTTTGCCTGGAGAAAACAACAGTGACATGGTATTTGGTGAATCCTTAAAAATAAATGGTGATCAGTTGTTATCGCGAAAGAGACTCATCAAGGTTCTTCTGAAGTCTCTTGGTTCTGCTACATATACTCCTGGAAATGCTAATAGGTCTCAAAGTTCCCATGAGAGCACTTTGCCTGCTACTTTGTCTTTAATTTACAGGAATGCAGATAAATTTGGTGGTGATATCTATTACTCGGCTGTCACAGTTATGAGTGATATTATCCACAAAGACCCCACATCTCTTACTTCCCTGTTTGAAATGGGTCTTCCTAAAGCATTTTTGTCTTCAGTTGTATCAGAAATACTTCCTTCATCAAAGGCTCTTGCATGCATTCCAAATGGCTTGGGTGCAATATGTCTCAATAACAGGGGATTGGAGACTGTAAAAGAAACCGCAGCATTGCGTTTTCTTGTTGATGTATTTACCAGCAAAAAGTATGTTCAAGCAATGAATGAGGCCATCGTTCCATTTACAAATGCTGTGGAAGAGCTTTTGCGCCATGTTTCATCTCTAAGAGCCATCGGTGTTGAAATAATCATTGAGATTGTGGATAAAATTGCATGCTTTGAAGAGAGTGGTTCGTCATCATCCTCAGTAAATCTGACTGAGAGTACTGCAATGGAAATGGATTCTGATGTGAAGGAAACATCTGCTGTCAGTCATGGGCAATTCGTTCAACTGTGCATCTTTCATTTGATAATTCTGCTCCATAGAACAATGGAGAATTCTGAGACTTCTCGTCTCTTTGTGGAGAAGTCTGGCATCGAGGCTTTATTTAAGCTTCTTTTAAGACCTAGCATTGCTCAGTCCTCTGAAGGTGTATCTATTGCCTTGCATAGCACCATTGTTTTTAAGGGTTTTACACAGCATCACTCTTCTTCTCTCGCTCGTACCTTTTGCTGTTCTCTTCGTGATCATTTGAGGAAAGCTTTGGAAGAGCTGAATGATCTTTCAGGAACGTTCTTACTGGATAGGAAACTTCCTCCAAGTTCAGGAATTTTTGCATCTCTTTTCCTTGTGGAGTTTCTTCTGTTTCTAGCTGCATCGAAAGATAACCGCTGGGTGACTGCATTGATTTTGGAGTTTGCAAATGGAAGCAAAGCTGTTCTGGAAAACATAGGGCATTTGCACCGCGAAATTCTATGGCAAATAGCTGTTTACGAGGGTGCCATGCTGGAAAGTCAAAATGAAAAGTCTGGTTCTTCTTCCAAGTCAGAGCAGTCAGAGTTGGGTTTAAGCGCGACAGAAGGACAAAGGTTTAATTCCTTTAGACAGTTCCTTGATCCATTATTTCGGAGGACAGCAGGATGGAGTGCAGAATCTCAGTTCTTTGATTTAATAAATCTTTACCGCGACCTTGGCCGTGCATCAACTGGTTTTCAAAGACCAAGTACTGATGGCCCCTCTAGTTCATCAGATCTTTCTCATAAAAGAGGACATGAAAAGGATGGATCGAATTATACATCTCGCTGTGACATGGTGAGGTCTCTATCCTTCCACATTACTTACATATTCCAAGAGTTAGGGAAGGCAATGCTACTCCCATCTCGTAGGAGAGAAGATACGATCAATGTTTCTCCGTCATCTAAGTTAGTTGCCTCAATTTTTGCTTCCGTCGCCCTGGATCACTTAAATTTTGGAGGCCATGAGGTTGTTCCTGAGGTTGCAGTGTCAACTAAGTGTCGCTACCTTGGTAAGGTTGTTGACTTCATCGATGGTGTCCTTCTTGACAGACCTGATTCATGTAATCCTGTTCTGTTAAATTGCTTTTACAGCCGGGGGGTTATTCAGGCAGTTTTGACAACATTTGATGCTACGAGCCAGCTTTTATTCACAATTAATAGGAACCTCTCATCCCAGATGGAGACTGATGATGTTAAAGGAAAGCAAGATGAAAGTGAAGATGCAGATGACGTTTGGATTTATGGTCCTTTGGCTAGCTATGGTAAGCTCATGGACCATTTAGTCACATCATCAATTATCTTGTCACCATTCACAAAACACTTGCTTGCTCAGCCTGTAGAAGTTGGGAATATCCCATTTCCTCGAGATGCTGAGACTTTTGTGAAGATCCTCCAGTCCATGGTGTTGAAAGCTGTACTTCCTGTTTGGACTCATCCACAATTTTCTGAGTGCAGTTGTGGTTACGTCACTACTCTCATTTCCATTATCAAGCATGTGTATTCTGGAGTTGAATTGAAAAACCTAGATGGCAGTGCTCGTGTAACAGGTCCACCACTTAATGAAACAACCATTACGACAATTGTAGAGATGGGTTTCTCCAGATCCAGAGCAGAAGAGGCATTGAGACAGGTTGGATCAAACAGTGTTGAGCTGGCCACAGAATGGCTGTTTTCCCACCCAGAAGAAATCCAAGAGGATGACGAGCTTGCTCGTGCTCTTGCAATGTCCCTTGGAAATTCTGAATCTGATTCCAAGCAGAATGTTGCAAATGAAACTCAACAACAAGTTGAAGCAGAAGTGGTCTCCTTGCCACCTGTTATGGAGCTTATAACAACATGTACGAAGCTTTTGCAGATAAAAGAATCCCTTGCTTTTCCTGTTAGAGACTTGCTTGTATTGATTTGTTCAGAAAAGAATGGGGAAGATCGATCTGCTGTTATATCTTTCCTTCTTGGCCAGATTAAGGATTGCTGTTATGCATTTGATGACACGAAGAATAATTTACTCTCTGCTCTGTTGCATGTTCTTGCTTTGATTCTGCATGAAGATGCAGGTTCACGTGAAGTCGCGCTGAAGGCTGGTATCGTAAGGCTTGTATGTGATGTACTGACGAAGTGGGATTCTGGTAATATTGATAAGGAAAAAGTTAAAGTTCCAAAGTGGGTGACGACAGGGTTTCTTTCCATTGATAGGCTGCTACAGGTGGACCAGAATTTAAATACTAAGCTTATAGAAGAGCTGACGAAGGGTGAGACATCTGTCGACATTGATGAGAGCAAGCAAGAGAAGCTGCAAACTGTTTTCGGCTCACCACAGCTTGTTGATGTTGTTGATCAAAAGAAACTGATTGAGATTGCTTGTACCTGTATCCGGAATCAACTTCCTTCTGAAACAATGCATGCTGTTCTACAGCTCTGTTCCACATTGACAAGGAAACATTCTGTTGCTGTCTGTTTTCTTGAATTTGGAGGTGTGCAAGCATTGCTTTCTCTACCAAGTAATAGTCTTTTTCCGGGGTTTGACAGTGTTGCTGCTAGTATCATCCGTCATGTCCTTGAAGATCCCCAAACGCTTCAGCAAGCCATGGAATCTGAAATAAAGCATGCACTTGCAACACTTTCGAACCGGCACTCGAATTCGAGAATCTCTCCACGCAATTTTTTATTGAATGTGAATTCCGTAATTGCGCGGGATCCCGTCACTTTTATCCAGGCAGCTCGTTCAATATGCCAAGTAGAGATGGTTGGTGAAAGACCTTATATCGTATTAGTGAAAGAAAAAGAGAAATTAAAGGACAAAGAGAAGGATAAGGAGAAAGCTGAGAAAGAAAAATCTCAGATTTCTAATGAAGAGAAATCTGCCACAAGCCCTGCCCCTGGGAGTACCAAAGCTTCGAAAGTTCACCGGAAACATCCCCAGTCCTTCATTGCTGTTGCTGACCTGCTTCTTGATACTATCTTTAATTTTGTTCCTCCTCCAAAAGATGATGTGGTTGAAGGTAATTCAACTTTTGCAGACATGGATATTGATCATGCCTCTTCAAAGGGGAAAGGCAAAGCTATTGCAACTACGCCTGATGAAAAGGAAGCTAATTCACAGGATATGTCAGCTTCATTGGCTAAAATTGTTTTTATTATGAAGCTTTTGAGTGAGATGTTGTTACTATATTCTTCGTCAATCCACATCATACTTCGAAGAGATGCTGAAATTAACAGTCTCAGAGGTCCTCAACAGAAGAGTGGTGAAGTTGGTGGAATATTTCATCATATTCTTCACAAGTTTATTCCATACTCAAGGGTGAAAAAGGAAAAGAAATCTGATAGTGATTGGAGGCAGAAGCTGGCAAGTAGGGCTAATCAATTTTTAGTGGGTGCATCTATTAGGTCAGCTGAAGCTAGGAAGCGGATATTTTCTGACATCAGCAGTATCTTCAATGACTTCATCGATGCCTGCAATGGAGTTAGACCTGCAGTTAATGAGATACAAATTCTGATTGATCTGTTGAGTGATATGCTTTCAGCTCGGTCACCTACTGGATCACATATATCTTCGGAAGCTTCTGCTACTTTTGTTGATGTTGGATTGGTAAAGTCGCTTACTCGTACTCTTGAAGTGCTTGACTTGGATAGTGTAGAATCTCCCAAAGCTGTAACTGGAATCATAAAAGTCTTGGAATTAGTGACAAAAGAGCATGTCCATTCTGCTGATTCGAACTCGAAGGATGAAAATGCAAACAAGTCATCTAATCAAGTTCAATCAGGGAGAGGAGATACTGTCGTTGATACTTCCCAGGCAGGGGAAAGGATGCTTCGGTCCATTCATAATTCCATGACAGTTGATCATGTGGAGAATTTTGGTGGTTCTCACACCTATGTTGGCTCAGAGGCTGTGACAGATGACATGGAGCATGATCAAGACTTAGATGAAGGTTTTGCCCCAGCTGAGGACGATTATATGCAAGAAGCGGCTGAGGATGCCAGGGGCCTTGAAAATGGAGTTGGTTCGATGGGTATAGAATTTGAGATGCACACCCACGTGCAGGAAAATCTTGATGAAGAGGAAGATGAGGAGATGTCTGGTGATGAAGGTGATGAAATAGATGAAGATGAAAATGATAATGAAGATGAAGACGAGGAGGATAATGACTTGGATGAAGATGATGTACATCACCTGCCTCATCATGAAACTGATCAAGATGATCACGAGCTTGATGATGATGAATTTGAAGAAGAAGTACTGGTTGAAGAAGATGAAGAGGATGAAGATGATGAAGATCGGGTAATTCTTAGGTTTGAAGATGGAATCAATGGGCTAAACGTTCTTGATCACTTAGAGGTTCTTAGAGATCATAGATTATCTGATGAAACACTTCATGTGATGCCTGTTGAAGTCTTTGGCTCGAGACGTCAAGGACGAACAACTTCGATTTACAGCCTTCTGGGCAGAACTGGTGGTGGTGCTACTCCTTCGCAGCATCCTCTTTTATCAGTATCTCCATCACTTCTAGCTTCGCAAAGTCAATCAGGTTCTTGTTTTCTACTTCTTTCATTTCTCTTCTGTTATGGTTTACTATGCTACATCTCCTGGCATCTTGTTATTTTAATTTGATTAAAACAATCTCTTATAATTAACTTGACATGCATGAACATTTTTTTCTTCATTCACTTTTGGCTCCGCTACCAGGATACATATATTTTAAACTTGACAGATTGCTGTATTCGAGTTTGGGCATGTTGTTTCTGTTGATCTTCTGATAGAAATGATTTGGTAAGCAACCTTTTCTATTCTTGTTGTAGAGAACACGCTTGATCTTGCTGATGGAGGTAGGGATTCCCACAGTAGTTCTTTGTCAAGGCTGGATGCTATATTTCGATCTTTGAGGAACGGACGGCAGGGGCATCGTTTGAATTTGTGGGCTGATGAAAGCCAGCAAATTGTTGGATCTGGTGCTTCTAATGTACCACAAGGTCTTGAAGATTTGCTTGTATCTCTGTTGAGACGACCTAACTCTGATAAACCTTCTGATCAGAACTCATCACTTTCGGAACACCAATCTCAGACTGAGAGTGTCCGGTCCCAGGAGGCAACTGTCAGACCTGAAATTCCAGCTGCAAACATCATTGATAATGGAGGTGTCAATGTGTCTTCCCCCTCTGTCGTTCTACTAGACGCATCTGCTCGGCCTGAAACAGAAGCCACTGCTACAGATTCTGTCTCAAGCCCACGGTCTCAGTCAGTTGAAATGCAGTATGATCATAATGATTCTACTGTTCGGGATGTTGAAGCTGTGAGCCTAGAAAGTGGCGGGAGTGGGGCAACCTTAGGTGAAAGCCTTAGGAGTTTGGATGTTGAAATTGGAAGTGCTGATGGCCATGATGATGGTGGAGAAAGGCATGAGGTGCAGCCATCTATGCGCTCAAGAAGGACAAATTTATCACTTTTGCCACCTTCAACTGGACGAGAAGCTTCTCTTTACAGTGTAACAGAGGATTCTGAGAATTCTGGCCACGAGGCTGAGCAGGATAATCCTTCAGCAGAGCAACCAGTAAATAGGGATGTTGATTCCAGCTCCATTGATCCTGCATTTTTGGAAGCCCTACCAGAGGAACTGCGAGCAGAAGTCCTTTCAGTTCAACAAGGACAAGCGTCACAACCTTCTAACAATGAACAACATACTTCAGGAGATATTGATCCTGAGTTTCTTGCTGCACTTCCCCCTGATATCCGAGCCGAAGTTTTGGCACAGCAACAAGCACAAAGGCTTCATCAGTCTCAGGAACTTGAAGGTCAGCCCGTTGAGATGGACACTGTTTCTATAATTGCAACTTTTCCTTCTGAGTTGCGAGAGGAGGTATGAGTTAATCTATTTTAGCGTCATGGCTATGAATAAAATTGAGGTGTAACTATCTAATCTTATTTTTCCATTCAGGTGTTGTTAACGTCATCTGATGCTATTCTTGCAAATCTTACTCCTGCGCTGGTTGCAGAAGCTAACATGTTGCGTGAAAGGTTTGCTCATCGATATCATAACCGTGCACTTTTTGGTATGCATCCAAGACTTCGTAGAGGGGAGCCATCCAGGCGAGGTGAAGGCGTCGTGTCTGGAAATGAGAGAAATGACAGTGTTGCTTCTCGTAGGTCTGCTGCAAAGGTTATAGAGGCTGATGGAGCTCCTCTTGTTAACACTAAGGCACTCCAAGCAATGATTCGCGTTTTACGCATAGTTCAGGTAGCTATTCCATCTACCTGTCAGTCTGTCACACAACTTAGAGATTTAACTGCCATCACTTCGACATTTCATCTATGTTTTTTTCTCTACAGCCTCTTTACAAGGGCCCTCTGCAGAGGCTTCTATTGAATTTATGTTCTCACGGAGAAACAAGGTTTTCCCTAGTCAATACGTTCATGGATATGCTTATGCTTGACACAATAAAGCTTGTTGACTACTCAAGTGTCTCGGAACCACCTTATCGTCTTTATGCATGTCAAAGAAATGTCACATATTCACGTCCTCAGCATTTTGATGGTATGCTCATATTTTAATGCAATTATGAATTGGATTGATAAATAATGTTTTTATGAGGTGTAGGAAAGATGCTGTTCATAAATAGTCGGAGCTAAAGTTTATTTTCTGGGTAATTTCATTGTTTTTATATGTTTGCAGGGGTTCCTCCTCTGGTGTCTCGTCGTGTGCTTGAGACGTTGACATATTTGGCCCGAAATCATATGTATGTAGCAAAAATACTGCTTCAGTGCAGGCTTTCACTGCCTTCCTTGCATGGTTCAGCACCCTCTGACAAGGCACATGGAAAAGCTGTTGAAGTAAGTGATGATCACATGGGCAGAAAGCAGCACGAATCTGGATCTATAGCCTTTGCATTGCTTCTCAGCCTCCTGAACCAGCCCCTTTATCTGAGAAGTGTAGCTCATCTTGAACAGGTACCTCTTTTCATGCAGTGATGTGGTTTGGCTTTTCTGAAGTTCGTGACAATGAACTAAGCTATCGATGTATTTCTCACATTTTGATCTAGCTGTTGAACTTACTGGAGGTCATCATTGACAATGCTGAAAGAAAGCCTGATTTACCTGACGGATCAGATAGGTCTTCCAGCCAGCAACAATCAGCACCTCAAGGCTTGGAAGTTGAGAACAATTCAGAAAACCATGACAATTTATCTGCCTCTGCTGGTACAGTGACAATGCCGATAGATTCATCTACTGGTACAATGTCCAAGCCAATAGACTTGTCTGCGAGTTCTTCCACCTTTGCAGCGAGTGAATGTGATGTTCAGAGTGTGTTGCTTAATCTGCCTCAGCCAGAGCTGTGTCTTCTTTGTTCATTACTTGCATGTGAAGGGTACGTCCGATACTTATCTCCTATAACTTTTTACTTTCTGTCCATTCAATCTTTCAATCATATTTTTAGTAGTGTCTGTCTTGTCTTACTACTTATTCTGTTCATTCAGTTTGTCAGATAACGCATACACCCTTGTGGCAGAGGTGCTGAAAAAACTTGTAGCATTGGCCCCAGGCCATTGTCATTTGTTCATCACTGAGCTTGCCAGTGCAATACAGAAGCTGACAAGATCAGCGATGAGTGAACTTCACATGTTTGGTGAAGCCGTGAAAGCACTGCTTACTACCACTTCATCTGATGGATCAGCAATTTTGAGGGCTTTGCAAACACTAAGCTCCCTCATTGGTTCGCTAAACACAAAAGGAAAAAGCCAGCCTCAGAATTCAAAAGAGTATGTTACTGTGCTTTCTCAACTATCGAACATCAATTTAGCTTTGGAACCTCTGTGGCTGGAGTTAAGCAATTGCATATGCAAAATAGAGGGGCATTCTGATTCTGCATCTATTACTATATCTCCATCTTTAAGCACAACAACAAGGGTAACTGGAGTAGGCCAGTCGCTTCCTGCTGGTGCCCAGAACATCTTGCCTTATATAGAGTCATTTTTTGTTACCTGTGAGAAGTTGCATCAATCACAGTCTGGTTCAAGTCCCATTACTTTTGAAGTTGAGGAACAGCCAAAGGGCCCAGGACCTAGCTCCAAGGTAGATGAGAAGTATGCTTCTTTTATTCGGTTTTCTGAAAGGCACAGGAAACTTCTTAATGCTTTTATCCGACAAAATCCTGCGCTCCTTGAGAAGTCCTTTTTACTCATGCTGAAGGTTCCACGTTTTATTGAATTTGATAACAAACGTGCATACTTTAGATCAAAGATAAAGCACCAGCATGATCATCATCATAGCCCATTGAGAATCTCAGTGAGAAGGGCCTACATTCTTGAAGATTCATACAACCAATTGCGAATGAGGTCCACACAAGATCTGAAAGGTAGGTTGACTGTTCACTTCCAAGGAGAAGAAGGTATTGATGCGGGTGGGCTTACGAGGGAGTGGTATCAGCTATTGTCAAGGGTTATTTTTGATAAAGGAGCTCTTCTGTTCACAACCGTTGGCAATGATTCAACTTTCCAACCAAATCCAAACTCTGTTTACCAGACAGAACACCTCTCGTACTTCAAATTTATTGGCCGTGTTGTAAGTATTATCTCCGTTTAAAGTAGAAAAAAAAAAAAAAGAAGGGCAGACTTAGTAAGTGCTCTGGGATTCCTAATTCGATGTATTATCCAGGTTGGAAAAGCTTTGTTTGATGGTCAACTCCTAGACGTGCATTTCACTCGATCGTTTTACAAGCATATATTGGGAGCTAAGGTGACATACCATGATATTGAAGCCATAGATCCTGATTACTATAAAAACCTGAAATGGATGCTTGAGGTAATTAATTGTACTTGCTGTTGGTTGGTTATGGCGATTTTGGTCCTGTGAGCTCATATGTTGTTGTGAATGCAGAATGATATTAGTGATGTACTAGATCTCACTTTTAGCATTGACGCTGATGAGGAAAAGCTGATACTATATGAAAAAACGGAGGTAATAATATCTCCTTATGAAATAATCGGTTGATGTTAGTTTGTATTGAATTACTTGATATTAAAAATGCAGGTAACTGACCATGAACTGATTCCGGGAGGCCGGAATAGTAAAGTTACAGAGGAGAATAAGCATCAATATGTAGACCTTGTTGCTGAGCATCGGTTAACCACAGCCATCCGTCCTCAGATAAATGCATTCCTTGAAGGGTTTAGTGAACTTATCCTTAGAGATCTAATATCAATTTTCAACGACAAGGAATTGGAGTTATTAATAAGTGGTCTTCCTGATATCGACTGTAAGTGTCCCTAAATGGTAGTATTTTCTAGTAAGACTGACTTGTCTCTTGTTGACTGACCTTTTTTGTGGGTTATATATATAAGTGGATGACTTGAAGGCGAATACGGAATACTCTGGGTACAGTCCTGGATCCTTTGTTATCCAGTGGTTCTGGGAGGTTGTTCAGGGATTGAGCAAAGAAGACAAAGCCCGTCTATTACAGTTTGTCACTGGAACCTCAAAGGTAACAAACATAGAATCACACTCTGCACTTGTGTGTCCATGGATTTGAACTGATTTTAATTAATTATAAATAAAAACAGGTTCCTCTGGAAGGATTTAGTGCTCTTCAAGGAATTTCAGGTGCACAAAAGTTCCAGATCCATAAGGCATATGGAAGCGCTAATCACTTGCCGTCTGCACATACCTGGTAAAGTCACTCTGGTTTCATAACTATCTATGAGAAACATATAAACTTAATAATTCAATAAATTGGCTGCAGTTTCAACCAGTTAGATCTTCCAGAGTACCCGTCTAAAGAACATCTGCAGGAGAGGCTACTGCTTGCTATCCATGAAGCTAGTGAAGGATTTGGGTTTGGTTAAAACGAGAGGTTCTAAGTTGTTTTTCCTATTTTTGCTATTTTACATACTTGATGACCTTTTGGGTAATGGACATTGTGAATGAATAGTATTTCTACACACATCCATCTTTTATGAGCTAAATAACAATCTCTAACTCTATTTTCTCCTTTCGAATGACTATGCTTTCATATTATATACATAAAAAAGGATATTGAGAATCTATTATATAAAGAGAGATTTTGTGTCTTACAAGAAAGTGACACATCAGCTCTTCTCTTATTGACACCTTAACATTTTTTTTTTTTTTGTTATATGTAAGTATAATTTAAATTTTTTATTGCTTTGACCAAAAAATATTTTTTTATCGATAAAATCTTTTTAGATAAAGAGTTATACGAAAATGTCTTTTAACATTTTTTTTTGGAATTGACATTATCATTCCACTTTTCCAAAAGAAAAAAAAAACCAATATAATATGAAATCACTCTTGCGAAGAAGATTATGATTCATTTTTTTGTCTAAGCTTTTTTTTTTTTATCTCTAGGATTCTTCTTCGTCTTCCACTAAATTACGAGGTAGATACAAAACCCATTTCAATAACTCTCCTGTTTCATAAATCTTCACTTCTTAGATTCATTTTGATTTAATTTCACTCACTCTAATCGAGTCTAAATCATGAGGTAGATACAAAACCCTTTTCAATAACTTTTCCGTTTCATGAATCTTCATTTTGATATGATTTTACTCACTATAATCGAGTCTAGGGTTTATTATTTTAAAAGTCTGGAAATTCTATGTTCAATTTCGTCATTTTGTGTAATTGAATGTTATTACAACTATCTCCTCTTACCTAATCTTTAATTAGAACAGTTTGGATAGTTATGTGATTTGATATTGAAAGTGATTGCTTTTTACACAATTGTCTTCTAGAAGTGAAGTAGGTAGAGACTACTGAAAATATTTTCTTCACTGTACAATATTAGTTGATTCTAAAGATAAAAGGAAACTTTGATTTCTCTGCAAAAGATGGTTCAGAGAATCATGTTTATGAACGTAAGCTTGAACTTCATGATAAAGTCAATGTAGAGGTGAGTGAGATTCATAGACTTAACTTTGGTCTTATTGATTTATTTGTTGACTTGTAAAGCTGTGAAACTTGAAACCTTTTTTCTCAATTTCAGGAAAGCAAATCAACATTGGAGTAAGAAGTATGTTGTGTATATTAGAAAAAGCAGAGCCGGAAAAGTGAAACCGTCACACTATGTTAAGGTTGATTGGGATAAGTGGTTGATGAGAGTGACGAAGGCAGTGCTGGTTAGCATTTTGTTTCTACTTGTGTGACCATATATCTGTTTTAATATTATTTGAATGAAAAAGAATCTCATACGTCAATTAATCTTCACATTTCGAAGAACCACTATTGAAAAGGTGAGGAGAAATCATCGAGATCAGGCGAAGAGGAAATAGTTGGAGGAGAACCAACAAAAAGCCATGCTTCTTCATCTTATTCATCAAGTCTTTCTCTTTCAAGCTTTCACTTCCTTTTCTACTGGTTTCTCTTTGTTAGAGTTTGCAGACACGCTTTTTCTCATTTTACTTTCTCTTCATCAAGGCTTCTTTTGAGAATTTCGTTTGGAGTAACTCTGTAATGCTCCCCAATTTTAATGGGCCAACTGCCAGCAATGCTCTGTTAAAGAATTTAAGTAAAAATTGGCAGATGGGGTCAGGGTGCTATGGGAAATGAAAAACGAAAGCATTACTCCTAATTACAATTTTTTACTCTGTGATTGAAGCAATGTGTAGTTTGGCGCCGAAAAATGTGATACTCTCCTTGATACAAGTATCACAATAAGCTTAGGCCATAATATTTCTTTGCTCTAATCGTCGCATAGATAATTAAGAATTACTCTAATATATAAACTTTAAATTACTCACAAGACAAACTAAAACATAAACTTTGTAGGTTGCATTGAACAAAAAAGACACTTTGTAGATTGCTATTTTTATGTGCCATCGTAATATAAATTTATTTTTAGTGTCCAATATTTTATGTTAACCAACCATGTATTGTTCTGAACAATCATATATTGAATATGTACTTTCATAATCTAATACTGAATCTATTATCTACATTTTTGAATAACTGTTTACACTTGTGAGAGAAATACAAAACAATAAGCTTCATTGATTGTCAATATGTTTCAATTATATTAAGATATTTTTACTTTTACAAAATATAGCAAGTTAGAACATTAATATTTTGAATGTTTTATGGTTTATAAAATTTATAAATAACTCAAACTTGAATATTCTTAATCTCATATTGGTCGAGTATTTTATACAAACTTTTTTGTCCATTGCACTAAAGCCTATTTTTCGGAATGTAGATATCATCAACTTCTGATGAGAGTATTGATAATTTTACGTATGTTTTATAACATTTTGATATTCCGTTTTTAATTAGAAATGTTTTACCAAGTCTTTGTTTTAGAATGTGCAAAACTCATGAAGAACATTCACGTGTGTCCGTAAACAAATTGACTTGAAAAGTAAATGGATCCACTAACAATAAATTGTAAATTTTTGTGTTTAACGATTTTTTCTACCGTGTAAACATAAAAACTACGTAGCTTCTTTTATATATTTTATATGTATGATATGATTATTACAAAACCAAATAAAAACTCCCAACAAAATACTAACAATTCAATTACAAACTTTAAAGTATAAGAGTATTAGAAAATGCAATATAAAAGGGCAAAAACCTATTTATGTGTAAAATATATCAATTATCAAATCAATATTTTTTTTTGTTTTAGTGGGTTTATGATGACAAATATGAGTATAAAACACAAACCATATTATTTGTTAGTCATTGATTTTACCTTTTTAATTCTGAATGCAAGTTAGATTTGAAAATACTACTCATGTTTTTGCAACTACTCTGGTACCCTCCTGTACATTATCGTTTCTTATTTCACATAAACAGAAGTTCATATAAATTAAGATTTTTTAAGTTTGAAAGAAACTCTCCTAAAAACACATATAGGGGCTGATTGGTAAAAGTTGTGGCTGTGGACTTTTACTGTAGGCTTTTGGCTGTAGAGATTTTGGTTGTAAGAACTGTGACTTTTTGTTTTAAGTAAAAGTCAAAGTCTGATTGGTTATTAAAACTGTGGAAGCTGTGACTATAAATTATAATAAATAAATAAAAATTGTCAAAAATATTATGTTTTAAATTTATAATTAGGT